>PVHY01000398.1:191136-241958 GCA_004024945.1 Uropsilus gracilis
GGGAAAGTAGAGGGGGGAGAATGGCACATGCATGAGAAAAGGCAGAGTCACAACCAGAAAAAATTTAAGACACACCCACCACCTGAGGAGCTTGGGGAAAGCAATGCACAATGAAAAGTCAGGGAAAAAAAGAAAGTTCTTATCCCAAACTGGCAGACACCTCCACACCCGCTTTTCCCAGAGAGAGACACACACATAAACCGCCAACGCTCATCCCAACACCCTGGGGGAGGCTGTCTGACTCCAGTTTTCATTCACCAACTGTGGCCTCATTACTCAACGAAGGCTGTGTTCTCTCCCTCCCCCCCTTGATGCTTTCTCAACACAGGCACCAGCTTCTCACCCCACCCCATGAGGGACTAGAAACCACCCCAAAAAGGACCCTTCCTCTGGCATGAAAATAACATAATGGGCCTCTTGACCCAAACTAAAACAGTGCCCTGTCGCCAACACCAGTCCCACTCCAGACCTGAGGCAAGATTCCACCGCCCACTCTCCAGGCTCCATGTCTCTATCTGTGAGGAGGGTGACCCAGACCTTGACCTCTACTGTTCCTTTCACCTCTGCTCTTCTGTATCAGAGATGCCACTATTCTAACCTGAGCCTCTCCCAGACTATATATTCCTCCTGGCTTACCAGGCAGCCACTTCTCCACTACAAAATGGCCTTTTCTGAGAGAACACTTTGCAGACCATGGGGAGGGAAAAAGAGAAGAAGGGAAGTCACAGGAAGGAAACATTACTGCTCTCAAGCAGCAGTTCCCCGGCACACACAGCAATGCCACCACTGCCGCATTTTCACCAGCACAGACAGAGCTGGAGCCTGGTTGCCGTGTGGCAACAACTGCATCCCCAGTGCCCATGCCCTTGGAAACACCCACATCAAAAGACACAGCACCACCCAAGTGTCTGAATGAACTGAGGACACCACCACCATTTCTTCCCCTACCTGTCAGTGTCACGAACACCGTCTCCTACACCAGGAAGGTAAACTGAACAGTCAAGTTTCTGCATCTGTTTGTCAGGTGTTTCCATTTTCCTCATTTTTTCCCTGCTGCCATGGCAACCAAACGCAACAGGCAAAGCTAGCCCAAGACTGCCAGTCTGTGGAGACAAGGTGCTGGCTCTCTCAGCTGCAGAGAACGACCCATCAGCCTCACAACCAGGGGCTCAGCAGATGACCAATGAGACAGATGGACTCCTCTTCTGACTGGAGTTGCAATGCACCCCACCCCACCCCCAGCCCATCCAGTGCTCTGAATTTCTCACTGTGAATCTCTACCAACTTGTAACCATGGAAGGGGAGGAGACAGCCACTTCCTTGTAACAGGAGATACCCCACCCCCAGGCTCATAAGCTTGTCCTGCTACCTGTAAAAGGAACATCCTTTAGTAGAGGGTGGGTCAAAGGTCAGAAGCATAATTCTTACCGCCTGCAAATAATATTCTTTTAAGTGGTATCTTCTCAACACTTCTTACAACATACCAGGCAATCTCAACTTGTGATTTTTGCACCCCACCCCCCAAACAATCAACGGAAGGCTGCTTGGGTCCCCAATAGAATGAACAAGCTAAACTCACTAGTAAGCCAGGAAAGGAAGGCAAGGTCAGGGTCCTCTCACAGGTAGGAAATTCCAGGATCTGATCTTAGGTGTCTTGCAGCTGGCTTCTGAGCACAGTAGCAGGATTCTAAACTTCCAGAGTACACTCTCAAAGAGGCCCCACCTCAGCATCAAATGCTTGACAGAGCCTGGGGATCATTGTACACAGCTTGCTGTCAGTCAGCTGCCAGCGTCACTGCTCTGGAATGCTTTTCTCCTCTTCCCCAAGAACTGCAGAGGCGTCTGTCAGCAGCTTCCTGGGCAGCCCAGCAATGAGGAGAAAATACTCCTGTGCATGAAGCCAACCCCAAAACCACAGCAGAGGTTCCTTGTGTCAAGGTTTACCCACTTCAAGACCCCATGTGTGTGTGGCCCTTTAAGCCAGAAAGGGTCTGATTTAAAACTCACAATTCAATAAAATCACTGAAAATCAGGAAAGGAAGTTAAGAAGATGAGTCTAAATGACCCAACTACTGGAAATGAGGCCCTGTGAAGACTTGGCAACAGTGTGTGGAGAAAAGGCTGCCTAGGAAACGTGGTCTGTCAAGTAAGTGTGAAGTTATTAGTTCAAATGTCATTACTGTAAATACATTACAATTAAGAACCTCTTAGCTGCAGTAGTCTAATCAGTTGACACATTAAGTCTGAGTATAGTCTGGGGATTTTTCTCTTGAAAGTCAATGAAATGAGAAACAGGATATCATATTGGTTAGATGCATGGATCTGGGGTTAGACTTCCTGGATTCAATGCTAACTCTCCCATTTACTGTGTGACTTTTGGCAAAACTCTTAAACTCTCTGTGTCTCAGTCTCCATGATGATAGTCGGGTCATCTTCATTGGATTCTTGTGCAAATTAAATTGATATATGTAAAACCCTTAGAAAGGTTTTAATGGTCTTAATGGTAAGGGCCTAACATACTACCTAGGATTCTAAGTGTTAGCTGGAAAAAAGATATTAATGGAAAAGATCAATTATTATTCTAGGCATTAGATTATTTCATTTAATGTTAAAGAAGAAATTCTAGATCCTGAATAAGAGATGCTGGAAAGTATCTTATATAAGAAATTTTGAATAGAGTTGAAATGTGCCTCCCTGTAATATTTACTCATTGATCTAATGGCTGCCTTTGGCAGTCATGCAACCAACATACTCCACTTCTACCTGCCAGCCCTTCCCAAAGACTTCTGCCATATTCTATTTTATTGTCTCTCTTGCAGAATAAACATGATAGGTAATAGGACAGGGTTTCCAGATGCCTCACCATAATGGTCCCCCTCCTCGGAAATCGCAATTGCTCAACATCCCTTTTGAAAGTTAGTACTTAGACCACAGTGTCTGGGTTTAGCATATCTATAGTTCCATAAATTCAGAATGACTGTGAGAATTAGTTCACATACACCCTAATACACATTATATACAAAAACTATTCTTCCCCTTGATCAAGACATTTTACTAGTATTAGTGCAACCTGAATATATACTAGCTCTTCCAACAAGGAGTTCCACAATTCTGTTGGCTTGTGGTACAGGGTAAAGAGGAGTGTCCCCTGGGGGGTAAGGACCCAGAACAAACTGATGCCCACCCCACTTTGGGGTCTTTGACAAAGACCTAGATAATAAACAGAAAAGGTGAGATGAGGAAGCAAAAACTCCAGTCATGTAGCAATGACTGAAAAAGGTCTTTCTTCCTTTCATAAATCTGGACTTCGGGTTATTATGTATAATAGAGATGTGGATCAGCAAATATTTATGACCCTCTTCCCAGTGCACAGTAGAAACACAAGCATCCTCAAAGTCAGGAGTGGTCACGTGACATGTTTTTTGCCCAAGAACTGTGAATGAGCCTGTACTCAATTCAATTCCCCTTCTCCTGCCCACGGCAAATATGGAAGCACAAGAATGGAGCTCCCCCTCAGCAGAGCCAGAGCAGAGCCCCTCAGGTGAACTGTTATGAACATGTAGTGAAAGAACTAAACCTTAGTTCTAGTCATTGAGCTCTTCTCTGTTGTTGCCATCACAACCCCTCCAACCTATCCTGATGGATATTAACGAAACTAGAAAATTCAGAGCTCACATCTACTGGATCCACCAGAACATAGCTTTTACATTATTTCATTTTTTCACGTTTCTAAGCAGAAATGTGGGAAACTATCTTTGGGTGAGCAGGCACCTGTTACAGCAAGCAGCTCAGGTGAGCCCCACCTGCCAAGAGTGAGGGAGATGTTTATCTGCTCACATCAGTAATGTGTTAAAGAAAGTTACCATGGAGACCATTTTTTTCTCTTCCATAGAAGAAATCCAAGATTACTGAACTAAAATCCTCCTAGGATTGGTCACTGCAGTCTAGAGAATGATGAGTGTGAGGATGACTGCAAGAACATGGGAGTAATTTAGGAGGGAAACACATAGTCTAAACCAGAGATTCTCAAGACTTTACCAGAGTCACCTGAAGTCTTGTTAAAAACAAATTACAGAGTCCTACATATCCAGTCTCTGGGTTAACAAGTCCAGGGTGGAACCCAAGAATTTGCATCTCTACAAGTCCCCAGGTGATGCTGATTCAGAGACCACACTTTGAGAATTATGCTTTATAAGGATTAGCTCCAAGATACCAGAGTGGAGGCTCTAACAAGAGGAACCATGTGGTTGCAACTCTCCAGTCTGGCCTTAATGGAACTTCTTTAGACAAGAAAAAGACAAAACTTAGTTTGCCTTTTTCTAGAGAAAACACTTATCTGAGAGTTGATGTGTTGAAAAGAATACAAAGGTCACTCAGTCTTTTTCCTCACCACATACCACAGTACATAACAAAATTTACACATTTACACAACAAAATTAAACTCTTTGAAGGAAAGAAAATAGAAGTTTTGTTCATTTACACACTTAAAAAAAACGGTTTCTGTGAGGAATCCAACCTTCCAGAGCTCCCCCCACCAAGTAAATGGGGTGTGTTTCCGGAGGAAGCAATTTAGATAACTGGCTGCCGTTTCTCTCCCCGATCTTATCTCTGAGCTCCCAGTTACAAGCCTCCACTACAAATCTGTCTTTTTGCCCTCTGATCCCTCCAGTCTGGTCAGACTTCCCTTTGCTGGGAGCATGCCCTCCTCCCCACACCATTCCCATCCACAAGTGGACTAATTTTTACTTATCTAAATCCTTCCCCTACCCCAGACACTTCAAGAAAATCTTCCCTCTCTTTCATCCCCATCACAGCCAATCAATCACCAAATCCTATCCCTTTTACTGCCCAAGTATTTTCAGTGCCCCTCAGTTTTCACTCTAACTCAGCTAGTATTAACCCCCCATGCTCTGTCTTCTTTCCCCTCAAGGTCTTTAGCCAACTGTCTTTATCCAAGTGTTAAGACAAGTCTTAAACACCTCCCCTTCCCAGATGGAGAGACCTTCCTTGGTCTCTCAAGACAGGTGAGAGATGTTTTTTTTTTAAATCAATTCCCATTGAACCTTAAGTTTCCTCTACATGAATATTTATTGCATGTGTGAGCTCTTGTTATCTATTTTCCCTACTCAACCTTAAGCTCTACAGACAGGGTCACATCTGTCTTGCATGGAGAGGTAACTGCAGAGTCTGGCACAACCCCTGAACACAACGAAGACAAACACCAATGTGTAAATGCAGGATTCACCAATATCAGCTCACAGGACTCCCCCCTTCCTCTCAATGCTTAAAACACCTGCCTGATTCAAAAATGATTGGCCACATAGATTAACTTGAGAAAAGCAAGTATCCTCCAGAGCATTCAGCTAATTGGATCCAGGGAGAAAACGTGACCCTCAAAAACAAGAAATATCTTTTCCTTGCAAAGTGGATGGAATTGAGATTGGCTATAGAAATATTTCGGTAGATAAAAGAGGCTACTTTCTCAGAAGTTTGTTAGAGTCTTCTAACAATGACTAAAAAGAGATGTGTTCATGAAGAAAAGTCTGCATTTCTCTAGAAGTCCACAGTAAAACTGGTAACTTCCCAAATTCTGATTCAGTCTCCATGCAAACCTTCAATAACAACAGGATGCCTAAGTAAGGGGGCTGAACTCAATGACCTCCGAGGAGATTCTGACCTTCGGGATTCTATAAACAAACTCATTCCACTGGAATTTGAAGAATTCACATTCTGTCTCAGTCTTAAACAGCAGCTCATTTTCTGTAGGAGACAAGACAACCTTTACCTTCTACCCCCTCTCTCTGGTAGTAAGTATTAATGTTTCTGAAGTTGACCCTCAACTTCCAGTCATTGTATTCCATAGGCCAGCCACCAGCATCAAAATAGTTTAGTAGGCAGCCTCTGGCCTGGAAAGGGTTTAACCCCAACTTAGAAAATCAAACTGGGATGACATCCTGGCTTTTCTACATCGAGTCATGGCACTTTGAACAAATGACTACTTCTCAGGAGTAGTGCATTAAATAAATGCTGTGCATGTAAATCCCCTGGCATACAGCAAACATGTAAGGAACGTCAGTATCATCAAAATTAAAGATTTCTAGTATTAAAAGTTATGTAGAATAACATTTCTAAGCTGATGATACTATGGAGATAAAATTATATGTTTAGAATTTGCTTCAAAAAAATTAAGGGAGTGAAGGGGAGGGTACAGATATAATCAAGTCAGCCATGTTTTACACTGCTGAACATGGGTGATGAGTGCATTGTAATATACACTATCACTTTATCTCTCTACTTTCATATATGTTTGAAATTTTCCATATTAAAGAAGGTGTCAGTGCTGTGGGAGGGAAATGCTATAAAAATATAAATACTGGTCATTTATTTTCAGATCAAAATTGAGCTAGGTATCTCAACAGTAGAAAAATTATTTGAAGGCTAAAAAAACAATGTCTTTTTATTGGTTTCTCAGTCAGAATTGTTTCCTTCAGATAGGAACAGCCTCAGATGAGCAGACAGGAGCTGAGTACTTGAACACATTTCTCTGCCTTTTTTTGGGCAAAAGAACATATCTTAAGGTGAACCTCCTAAGTAGACAGGCCCTAGGTGATAGATAGAGCCATCCTCTGAGGATCCCAGGATCCCCACTGTAAATGGACTGAGGAGCAAGGACATCCACGGGTTAGGAAAATCAAGGGAAAAGAACTCAAATGTGACAATGGTGTCACTCCTCTCGGGCTCTCCAGGTGGCTGGCTCAGCTCAGCCTGGCACTGTATGCAAGTAGCAGGTGGTGGATCTTCTCATTGCACAGTATGTCAGAGGATGTTTGAGGGGAAAGGGAGCCTCTGAAAGGCTCTGACAATGATAATCACCACCCATCCCTGTATTGTCTCCCCACTGCCACATCTTCCCACTGAGAGCAGTCTAGAGACTGAAAAACAAAGTTCTCACATTTCACCTCAAATCAATGAGCCCACTCCAAGCTCCTCCATCTGAGAAAGAGAACTAGGCCAACATGCTTTGTTTTGAGCTAATACCTATAAATTCCCAAACTCTGCCTAGAAAAAGAAGAATGTATGGAAGTACTTACTCTTCTTGAAGAATAAATTCACTATTTTCTGGAGAAAACTGCCCACTCACAGGATGCCTGAATGCGGTGGTCTGCTGGTTATGGCTAAAGAAGAGAGAAAGAAATGATTGTGAAGTAATGTGAATGCAAAGGATGACTAGCACAATGAGCCAGTAATGTCTGGGGACCCTGATCATCAAAGATTCTTCCCAGGGCAAGAAAGTGGGTTGTTCCTGAGGCACTTCAACTGTCAGAATCCAGCTGTATTTAATGACCAAGAACTTCCAGTTCAGGTGCCAAAGTGCATCTAAGATGCAGGAATTTAATTGTAGGGAACTCTTGGTTTCATGAGAACACAACTTAGACATTTCATGAAGTACTTTCTCCAACAAAGTAAGCTCCTGAGCCGGGCACATGGTGGCGCATGCCTATAGTCCATGCGCTGGGAGGCAAGAGGCCTGGGATCGCATGAGTTCACGGGTTCAAGACTACCCCAGGTAACATAGCGAGACCTGGTCTTGAAAAAGCAGCTGGGCATGATGGCGGGTGCCTGTAATCCAAGCTACCTGGGAGGCTGAGGCTGGGGACCACTTGAGTTCACGGGATTGGGACTACCCCGGGCAACATAGTGAGACCTAGTCTCAAAAAGAAAAAAAAAAGTAAACTGCTGGACAAAAAGTTATTTGAAGATGGTATGAGCTAAACAAGAATGAAAGAAAGCAGGCAGCACTTTCAATAGTGTCCCAAAACCATGAACTAGGGAAAGAATTCTAAGAATTAACCACCCACCCAGAAAAATTATCTTCTTAAAATTCTTCTGCTACAAAATTCTTCACTCCAGCAATGGGCTATAAATGCATGGGCATGTCGCTGCAACATGACCTGCACCATTTCAACACTGTGAAGTTTCTATCACCCTTTTGAAGTTGGAAGGGATCAGTTTCCACACCAAGTTGACACAACCAAAGTGTGTAGGTGTTTGTATGTTCACAAAGACTGCCTCTCTGGAAAGGGGGAAGAACTGCCTCTAGAGGCTGCTGGATTGCTCCATGAAAAAATTAGGCAAATCTCCTTCTTTACAAAAGATATGACTTATTTGAAAACTTTTCTCGGTTACAAAATCATAGTCATTTTAGAATATATAGAATGGCAAAAAGTCATCCATGATTCCACCATCTGGAATTATATCTCTGCATTTTCTCCTTCCTAGCTATTATTCCTCCTGCTTTTTAAAAAAAAAAAGTGCTTACACTATTTAGAAATCTGTAACTTTTTTTTATTTCGATCAACACTGAAAATCTCCTGTGGCATTAAGATGACTTCATTGTGTGGATACAGACTTTTTTTTTTAATAACATTTTTTAATAAAGTAAAAAATGTTTACTGACTAATTGCATACAGGGCACTGCTTTAGGTACTGGTGATATACAGAAAAGTCCTTACCCCATGGAGCTTACATTCTAGAAACATTTACATTCTTTTAATGCTGGACACCTTAGTTCCTTAGGTGCTTCCCCCAACTCACTATCCTAGTCAATATATCTTTGCATACAGGCTTTTTCTGCAATTGAAATGATTTCCTTAGTGTAAAATTCCACAAGTAAAAATATTGATTCAAAGGGCATTTGGTCATTTTCAAAGGCTTCTAATACAGTTAAAATATCTTCAGTGTCAGTGACCTCAGTTCAGTAGTTAAGAAATCAGTCCCATCTCCAATTTGAGCCCTGAGTCACCATAGAAATTGGTAGGTTTAAATGAGCATAGGATAAAGATAATCTCTAGGTCTACTAAGTTTTTCTTACTCTGCCTGTTTGGGTGTCTTGTGTTCTGGTTCAAGGCAAACTGGATGCTGAGCTTAGAACAGCCTGGATCCGAAGGAGACAAATGTGAAGCAGGTGCTCCCTGTGCTTGCAACCATGCACTCCCCCCAGCTCTGCCACACCCCTCCTGCTCACGGGGAATCCTATGACCTCATTAGGTAAGCAGCAGCCTGGTTTTCTCCCCAAAAAAGCATGAGCATCTAGATTCGGCCCCTTGAATATCTGTTTCAGAATCCTAGTACCAACAAGAGAGCAGGATGACAGTTCATGGGTGACACAGTGGTGAGAGAACTCAGGGTGTACAACAACAATGTAAAAAAAAAATAAATATATATAGTCAATAAAATATACATATATACACATTAAAAAAAAGAATCCTAACTAATGCTGTTTAAGAGCTAGGTTTTATTTATAGCCCACTTCTTTTAGAATTCATCTCCATTCACCAGAGAAGTTAATTTGAAAACATGGACTCTAAGTTCACCTCATTTCAGCCTGGAAGAGGAAAAATGCAATGCTCGTCGTAGGTTTAATAGTAAAGCAACACCACTACCCACTATCATCCTCCAAGGATGCTATAGTCTGCAAAGCCTTTCCTTATATATCTTACCTGTTAACACTGTCAGCTCCCATGTTATAGAAACTACTCAGGAAAGGAAACTACTCAGAGATGTTAAGTGACTAGCTCAAGATAATGTCATCATAACTGATAAGATTAAAACATGAAGAATCCAGCTCTTCTATTTTTAAATTCTAGTCCCTTTGCATGTTATCCTGTGGTCCCTTTCATTTAGTCTGAGAGCTGAGTCTGAGACCTGGCAGCTTCATAGCCATGATCAAAATTCACCCACCAACCACTGCTACTCCCATTTCCTCTCCTCCCCTCCCTACCTCCCTTCTTCATGTGAAGATAAAGGGAGTGAATCTGTCTGTGTGCCTGGAGTGTTCAGCAATCACGTCACTTGCACTGCACAATCCTACTGGTAAACCTAGGCTAAATAAGTCTAGGGTCTGTGTAAATGAATCCTGAGCTGGGAGGTGTGGGCACTAAAATGACTTATGCATTCTAACAATGGAAGGAAGACCGCATTCCATTCTAACAATGGAAGACAGTGGACAAAAATTCAACTGCTATTTGACCCAGTTTACAGATAGCTCCCCAAACTCTCGGCCCCAAACTCTCTGTCCCTTTTTGCCAAAACAGTTTCAGCCAGTCTCATCCTCACCATTTCCTGCATTTACACAAAGCTTTAAATGTGGCTACATTCATCATGGTACTTGGCCCTCCCAAGCACCAGCTGAGGTAGGCAAGGCACAGTTTTAGCCCCATGGCCCCAAAGGAACTGAAGTACAAAGTACAGGATTTTATTTATTGGCACAATCAATTTAAAAGAAAAGAAAATGGACACAATTGAGAAAAGATCTGAAACTAATGCCTCTTTGGGGCAAGGGTCCTGAACTTGCCCAGCTTGCTAATGGCAGTTTCTGGTTCAGCATTTTTTGAACAAAGGAAATTTGGTTCTTAGGCTATTTCATTCAATCTTCCTAAATTCCCAATAGTGCAAGCAGGCTTAGGTATGCTCATACCAGACCCCAGGTCAGCAAAGTAAGGGTAGAAAACCCTTATTTTCTTGCTACCCTTTTCAGGATAGGTAGACAACATACCCATAATCAACCCCTGTGTTCTTGCATGCCAACACCCTCAGGTCTCTTTCCTCTATCTAGGCTCACTTCACCAAAGGAGAGCTGCCAGTTCAATGCCTGATCATCACACCCAATCAAAGACTGCAGAGATCTCTGGTTTTACCTGCCATCCCTGACCACTTAGCCCAGAAGCCCTCAGCCTGCTCCAGCTTCTGACTCTAAAAGCCATGAAGAATCTCATGTCTCAAGCACAGCAGGCACAGACAAATCCCCTGAAATACCTGTTCTTAAACCTGAATTGCCACCTTGCTCCTTGGTAGTGATGAAGATGGCCCAGCCTGGAGCCAGGTGGCTAGCTTCAAGGGAGCACAGAAACTGTCCTCTACACAAGGTCTTCTGTTTCTCTTCAAGCAAATGAAGTAAAACACAACCTATCCTTTATTCTCAGATCCCATTCTTCCAGCAGCAGCCAATCCAAGTTGAATGACAGCCAATCTCCTAGAAGAGAATCAGGGAGCACAAAGGAGAGGTGGCAGAAGAATGATCCCTGTGAAGGCGGGCCACAGGTAATTATTGGATGTAAATAAACACGTCTGCACAAGCCCCCGAACTAGGAAGGACTTGGGTTAGACCGGAAAGAGGTCTGACAGTAAACATAAGAGGCGTGGTAAGAAAACAGAGAGGAGCAGGGAGAACTGGAGACGGTTTGAGCTCAGTTCTAAGGAAGAACCTACCTACAATCACAGATAGGGCTGGTCAAAATGTAAATGGGTCTACAGTTTCTTGCAAGATTGATTTTCTATTCCTAGAGGTTTTGACTATAATGTGCACAGTGCCCATGGTTGGTTAAGCAGAAAGGTTCCAATTACTTAGCCCGGTGCTTTTTTTTTTTTTTGGCACAGCATGAAGTTCTGGACTTATGTGAATGGTGCTCAAAAGTGGAGGTCAGAGCACCCTGATAAATCTGACAGAGGTGGCATTAGTATGCCGAGTGTATGACAAATCTGCTCCGTCAGCACTAGCTCTTATCGGGCCCATGCTCCTCTTTATAGAAAAGAAAAAGCTTGAAATCTAAGGAAACTATCTGGCCTCAAAGCCTAAAAAGAGCTCTCTCCAGGCTCTCCTCATTGGTATGCCAGGCAGCACAAGCCACTCAGGACCTCCTGGCTGCTCCATGCGGCACCCGGAACATTGTAAAAGTCACCCCCATCCTAAGCACACTCAGCAATGCCTCCAGACTTAAGGCATCTGCTGTCTTTGCTCTAAATCCCAATAGCCCAAGCAAAGCAAATATTCTGGGTAACCTAATAATGCTTCCCGGGTAGGTCTTAAACTTGATAACTGAGAAATTCCAAGGACATAAGCAATTACCTCCTCATCGTCTTCAGTTCCCATCTGAACCACAGAGTAAAGAGGTAGCATCTGAGCTAAAATAGCATGTCCACCATCCCTCAATATTTCTTAAGCTCCTTTTGTTTTATCTTAACACTTTCACAAAACCGCACCTTTAGTGCAAAGTATCACCACTGTCTATAGGGGCATTTCCTAAGGGGGTTGAGAACCTTAATGAAATGGTATTTGGAGCTGATACTATTTGCTTTTAATGTCAAGACTTTCAACAGCTCACCACACACGTGCATTACTCTGACCTGCCTTTCTTGGGGATCAGGTCTTGATGAGCCAATAAAAGGGCCCCATCCTCTCTCCAAGTGGAAGTAATCAACTCAGCACTATCCAGATGCCTTCAATATCTACCCTGAGCTACAAGTCAGACCAGAGCCCAGGGTCAGAAGTTTCAGGTTCAAAGCCACCTCACCCTGAGCCTCATCTTTCCATTGGCAAAATAGCAATGAAATACCCCCCAAAATATTGTTGTGAAGCTAAATGGAGGGAATGAATGTAAATAAGCCCAACGTACAAAAGACACTCAGTGTTTGCTTAACCTGATCATGCCTTGACTAACAGGGAGGTAGTACATTTTAACAAGGCCAAACCAGAATGAGCCTCCTTTCCTTCACCCCCATCCAACAAGATGCTCCTCTTGACTTTCTTATTTCTTTCACACACCACTTCCAAACTCCATCACCCTGAAGCCACTCCCTATTCCTTTCTTTACCTTAACCTCTACCTATAATGGATTAGCAGGTCCAGCTGCCTCTTGACAAAACAGTACAAATTTGCCTTCCCAGGCCAACTCTCAATGAATTCCTTCAACAGCTCCCTAAGGCTCTTTCTACCTCTAGCCTGGCCTCTCTACCATCCCTTCTCACTGAAAGCCTGACAGGTCTTTTAAAACATAGGTTATATCAAACTACACTCCTCTTTAAGCAGCAACTCCACATCCCAGAAAGTAAAAGTCAAGTTCCTTACCTTGTCTTTCAAGTTCCTAGATGGCTTGCCCCCCCCCTTATCCCCCTTTCATACCACTTATGTCCTTCAGCAGCCTGCTGATCCAGTCACATTGGTCTACTCTCTGCTCCTTGAACACCAAGGTCTTTCCTTCTTAGCAATCTTTGCCTGGCTGTTTTTTCAGCATGGACATTCATTCCCCACACTGTCTAAATGGTTCCTGGTCATTCAGACCTCAGCAGAATTATCACCTTCCCAACCACCCACAGAAGCGCACTCCAATCCTTCATATCACATCACCCTATTTTAATTGTTCCTAACAGTTATTTTTCTTTCTCTGTGTTTGATTATTGTCAGACTGACTAATAGTGGACTCCACAAGAGCAAGGATCTTCCTTCCGCTTACTGCCGTCATCCGCCCATAACAGTGTATGGTACTATTATACTTGCTGAATGAATGAAGGAGAAATAACTAAGGAGACTCCTACCTTAAAGTGAAGTTGGTGAATCCTACAGAAGTTAGGGCCTAGATAACAAAGGGACAAGAAACTAAAGAGTTGTTCATTAGTCATCAGAAGACAGTCACTTCTGCTTTCTCTGCCAGCAGATGGAAGCTTGATACACCAACATGCCAAGAACACTTCATCCCTGGCTCTCTCCCAACTGTGTTACAATATAATTTGAAGAAATTAGCCCTCCCCTGCAACTTCCCCCCACCCCTGCAAAGGAGGTTTAGTACACTCAACAGAGAAAATCAAAGAATGGAATGCAAACACCAAAGAGGAAATTACCGAGTGATTAAAAACACAGGAGAATAATACAAACATCACCTGCATCTCCCTTCTGTGAACTAGGAGAGCATTTGGTGCAAAACCTACAATTTGGGACCTGATTATACACTCTCTCCTATTGCTCTCTACTTAGTACATGTGTGTTTGTTCTCCTCCCCCTTCCTGCGGAGAAGGCCTAAGTCCCTGGAGGGCTGGGAGCAGTCACTGGCTTACTTCTCATGTATCTCCTGTGACACAGACAGGAGCACCCAGGGACCTGGCACTTAAATTCCTTTATCTCTATGGCCTGAACACCAACACACATCACCTTCAGAGAGAGACTGTGCAATACCCATTTAATTTTCTGTCTTCAGCAGCCCAGTATCACAGATTCCCCCCTAAGAGTGTAGGAGATGTAGGAACCTTACACACAGGCTGGGAGAATCCACCAGTCCTGGGGATCATGGTACAGATCTGACTTTCAGGCCCCCCCTCATTCACAAATCAAACTAGGCAAACTCTAAAATCCAACCAAACCCCACCCAGTCTGTAACTGCTCTCCTCTCCCAAAGGTGCTAAAAGGGGTAGAGCCTAGCATAAGTGGTGCTGGGCATAAGGAAGTCACAAAGTAACTGAACAAACTTAAAGCTCTCATACCTTACAAGGAGGGAGGTCTGTCTTTTGTAAACACTGCATTTAATACAGTGATATCTTCCAGCATGATTTGAAAAAGTCTATACTTCATTTGGCACTCTAGATGTTCTCAGAGCCCCTCAGCAACCAACTTATTTTATGAATGACCTCTCCTGACCAGTAGCCCACATGGCAGGCTTGGAGTTCACACATGGAGTCCCAGTATTTAGAATCACTGCTCAGTTAATAGGAAGTTTTGATTTTGGCTTCACAGGATCTCCATAACCATGAAAAGAAGAAAGCCAAACTCCTGACAAATGAGGAAATCAAACCCAGACAAGTTCCCCTCCTGAAACTTTTTTAAAGGAACTTGGCAACAGAACAATTATTGGTGCGGAGGTACCAGCTTGGTTACTGTCAACCAGCCCCACACCCCTAAGAACACAGTCAACCTCTCTGGGTCTTTGTTTCCTCATCAGTCAACTGAGGGGGCAGACATTCCATGTAGCTCAAAGAGCAGGAGCCCCCAGGCAGCTCAGAGTTGCACTGCACACTAGTCTTCCACGACCTTGAGTGAGTCAGTGACCTTTCTGAGTCTTGGTTTCTTTATCCACAAGACTGTTATGAAGAGAACTGATAAGTCTGTCCAGTCACAGCACTCACCCTTCAGCGCCTTCCTTTCACTAGTGAAAACTCCAACCTTTCCTCACCGAACACTCCAGTATTAGCAGCTTGTCACACAGGACAGAGGTTCTAAGACACATTTTCTTCTTTTCCAATCAAGGCACAACAACCAGCTCCCGGTTAAACCTCTCCCCTTCAACCACATTCCTGTCCTCTGGAGTCAAGCCCCACAATTCAGAAAATGCAGCCCGGTAGGCTGTGCAGAGCTAGGGACAGAAAAGTCTTAAAACTCCATGGGCAATATTTCAAACAAAGTTTGCTGTTTTTGTTTAATAATCTTCAATAAGCCATGTTCCTGGAGTGTAAAACAAGAAGATTAAACCAGGTGATGTTTTAAAGATCTTCCAGCTATAATATCCTAATAAGCTAAGGTTTATCTTTGACTATTGCTAGAGCCACAAACTGAAATGTAACAACACTACAGATAACTGGAAACACAAAGAAATAGAAGCTGAACAGCTGTCCTTCCTAATCTCACTTGCCAACAGAATATCCTCTGTATTGATATCAGAGAGGTGTAGCTAAGGACAATTTTGTCCTATTTATTCCCAATTAAATCAGATTGTTTGGGTGTTTTTTGTTTTTGTTTTTTTGTTTTGTTTTGTTTTCAACTGCAGATTCCCCGAACCACTGAAAACTTTCTTTCGGTCAATTATATTCATGAAGTCGATTGCATGGCAGTAAATCAAATCCCTGTAAAACCAGTACAGGACTAACCTGCTCTTGTGTTCTCGCTGGGAACGGTGGCGGACACACTCACTCTCTCCTTGAGTTCCATGTTCAGGATTGTGTCTTTCCCCGCGTCAGTCTTATTAAAACTCTAGTTTAGGTCGAACCTGGAGGGAGGGTCTGGCTGCAGGCAGACGTGAAGGTTCCCAGCTGCCTGTTTTCTCTCAATTTCGTTCTTAAAGGGCTGCCTCCCAAGGTGTTACAAATCCAGCAGCCACTTGCTCATTCATTCTTTCCTCCCCACCCCACAGGCAAAATCTGGCAAGGATGCAAGAACACAGTTCCAGCTCTGAGTCACTGCCCCGCTGTGGCCAAAGGCTAAACAGCAAGGCGGGCATTCCATGTCTCCAGGCCCCCATTCTGGTTCTTTATTTTTGTTTTTGTGGTTTTGCTTGTTTGTTTGTTTGTTTGTTTGTTTGTTTGTTTGTTTTTTGAGAACATGGGATCAGCGGCACCTCTAGAACCAAGACATGAGATAAGACCACCACCACGACCCCCACTCCTCACCCCCTCCACCTATGAGTTCTGGAGTCAGAATGAGTTGCTCACTCAGTTTTGATATGCCACACTGGTTGAGTCAGCCCCAAAGCAGAACCTTTGATGGAGAGAAGATGGCTCCTTTTTCAATAATTCACATGGTCAAGACAGGGAAGGTGTTGAGAGTTACAAACCACCATGCCCACTCCCCACGGTGTCAGTAGAAGCTTGTTTTTACCTCTATCAGAGCTGGCTAGTGCCCACTCAGCATCAATTTAGCCATGTGGCTCTCACAGAATAGGCCTGGAAAAAGGAGAGAGGGAGAGGCCAAGGACACCACAACACCAACTGGCCTTTACCCCACAGCTCCATATCAACACTGTGGCTCCTTTCACTGCAACTTATATGTGCACATTAAGTCCCAGGACAGGCAGCCACTTGAAACACAAACTCCATAGGAAAGGACTTCTGCTTTAACAGCAATGTGCCAATGTCTACATAATGGATGGCATATAGAAAGTGTTCAATAAACACTTGTTGAATGAAAAAAATCCAAAACCACCACAGGAGACTTTGTTCTGAGTCTACTCAGGATGATAGTTTACTAAGCTCTGTTTCCACACCACTGTTTTCTTTCTTTTACAGATCTCCATATTCTTTATAACGTCTGATACCTGTTGTGGGTGTCCCATAAACCTATAAATGCAGAGATGATTTACTGTGAAATAAATGAAACCCAAGCTTTAGGCGTGTGACTCACTATCAACAAACCCCTTCCTCCGCCCCAGAAAGTACCCCAACCTCAAGTTTATCTGCTTTCTGTAATTTTAAATCTTTTTAAAGAAGTCCTCCCAAACCACATAAAGATAAGCCTAACAAAATAAAGACCTGTCAGAGTAGAATGAAGAATGAATGATTCATGAGCCATCCTGACATGTCATTCTAAGAAAACATTTGGTTTCACAAACTTGTTTGAACCACAGAGGAAATATGCCTGAACCTACAGACCTATCTGATGGATCACAAGTCAACTGCTGTGAAGATTGGATTAGCATTAAATCTTAAACTCCATTCATAGCCCTTTTGTGCCTAGCAATCAGCTTTGGGGTAAAACAATGATTAGGCCATAACAACTCCACCAAACAAGAGATTATAAACCCATAGAATAGACTGATACAGTCACAAATATAAATGCAAATATTATATATCAAGCATATATACTACATATAGAGATCAGAGCATGCACCATAAAGGTATAAACACAACATTTGCTAAGTATCAATCTGCTATAGATACAACCCCCCAAGAAGATAAATCATATTACCCCCACTTTGCAACTGAGAATATTGAGAACCAAAGGAGTCTAGTGGCATCTCAAGGCCACAATGTCAGCAAGTGGGCAGTCAGAACTCAAGTCCCATCTGCCTAATTCCAAAGTGTGGGCTTGTTCTTAGTGGTTACACTTTAGTCAATGACCATTTGCTCCCCAAAAAGTCTGGGAGACTTTCTGCATCAGAGGTACAGGAACCACGTAGGGGCCCAGCAGAGATCACTCCACAGGCTTCCAAGACCCACACTCTAGGAGTGGAAGAACAGGAAGTGACATGAGCCTACCTATCAAGTGTACAGGTATAACCCTTCTTCACCCAGCAACGCCCTAGCAGGGTTCAGTGACAGCTACCTGGGAGGGAGAGGAGGCCATGTGAGAGGCTCCCACTCTGAGGCTCTGCCTCCAAGCTCCGCAATCCTTGTTGCCAGCTTACTCATGCTGGTGCATAGTTCTCATTCCACATCTCCTGCTTACACAGGCTGCTGGCTCCTCCCTGCTAAAACTTACCTCTCACCTCTTCCCAATACCCTCGCAGGAACCAGATTAACTGTTCACTAATCTCCAGGTCACCCCATCTTTCCTTTTCATGGGCTTTGGTTCCTGCAATTCTCTTCCCTAATGAGTTCTGCCCAACCTTCAAGGCCCCTTCTCTTCCCAGAAGTTCTTCCTGATCAATCCAGGCTGCTCTGCTTTCTTCCTTTCTCAATATGAAAGGAAGCACTGAAGGCTTATACTCTTTATATAGTTCCTGAAAGCACTTCATTTTACTCTCCAAAAATTAAGTACTTTATGTTACAAGAGGTACAAACGAAGTTCCTTTTGTCAATTATCAGAGGCAACAGATCTGTTAATCTCAGAAACAATTACTTTTTCCAGCTTCTTGTTTCTTGCTTTTTGTGTATAAATTTTTATATACACCTCTTCTTAGAAAAACTTTACATAAATATTATTCTATAATATTGCTTTTCACTTAACCTATATTGGACTCCTCCACATCCATATGCCAGGATGAACTTAAGGGGTCCCTTCAGAGTCCTCAGGAACCAGACCAGACCACACCACAGAGAGGTGTCTGCAGCTCATCCCATACGCCAATATGTACAGAGATTTCAAACCAAATTGTCCCCCAAATTAATTCTGAGTCATACATATTTTTTAAATTGAGCCAAAGCTTAAAAATAGGAAAATTCTGTATAAGAACCTAGTTCAGAAGAAAAGTGAGCTCAAACCACAGACCAATCAAAACTCGCATGTCACTGCACCTGGGTATCCAGCATCTACATACCCCTGCCACTGCCACCACGCCCAAGAGAAACACTGAAGGGAATGCTAAAGACACAGTGAGGTCAAGGACAGATTGCAGGGAAGATCCACAAGGTTATCTGTTAAACCTGCTCCTCCAAGTCAGAACCCAAATCTAAAAAAATTCCCTACAAAGAAGAGAAGTTACCCAAAGGGAAAAAGGGTGAAGCTGATGCTGACAGGGATAGGAATGACCCTGCAGAAAGAAAGATGCCAAAACAGATCAGGCACATAGAGCTGAAGAAGGTGCTGGAGATGCCTACTGAAGTGTGAGAGTTTTTGATAACTATACTTCTGGTGACTGTAGAGTTTGAAATACTCTTTTTTGTTAAGTTTTATAAAAATGCAAAATTCTGATTGACATTTTTTTAAGCTATGTTGTTTAGCACACACAATATATTGTTGCTATTTTGGGGGAAAGGCATGTATCACTAATAGAACATATCCAAAGCTGAATTGATGTGGGGGAAAGAATACTTTTCCCTTCTAGTTTTGCACACATCCTCTTGGCTCCCAGGAGGAAAGGATCCTGGGACATTTACACACAATAGCAACTCTGACACAGAAGCTTTATGGGGGGAAACTAAAATTCATTTTTTAAAGTCCTCTTCTCTCCCTACCTTTAGCATAGACTTGACTCCCTTAAATCCTGGGAGATCTATTGAGACATGATCAAAATAAGTGGTGACCAGTATGTCAGGCAATCTGGGCTTTCCACTGTCAACACTGAGACAGCATCCCTCAAAAGAGCTGCAGTTCCTTTTTTAGACTGAAGATCTTCAAATTGATGAATCTGTCGTTTTCATTTCATTTCTTCAACGTCTGGGTCAGTTTGAGAAAAGTTGTTAAAAAGCATGCTAATTGTGAAATGTCAACCCTCATTCTAAACCTTCCCTGGTGAGAGCATCAAATGAAGATTTCATTTGGTTTTTTTCAATGGCTTTCTGATTTTGGCAGGTCATTGAAGAGGAAGTTTGAAAGTTGTTGCATACTATCAACCCTGGTCTGCCCATATCCTGCCTGAAATACCATGGTTGCTTAAAAAAAGCATCTTTAGTAAAGCTGGATACAGTTAGGTTTGGGAAAAAAATACTTCCGTTTGTTTTAGAAAAATCAGATAGTGACAACACTGGGCCCCATGAAAGTTGGATGACCCTTTCCATTCCCTCCAGTCATCAACACTCCCTACTGTGTATGCCTGGTGTTATCATCATACCTGTACTTCTAACTTTCTTTCAGTAGAGAAATTTCTTGTACTCTTTGTACCTATATGGAATATGGGAATGGGAAATGAGAATGGGAAAACAAGAGATAAAGGGCCAAGAATTAAAAGAAAGAAAGAAAAAAGCAGTAAATCACAGAGCATAGACAGAGGATACTGCTATTGCTGTTATCTGCCAAGACCCTAGAGATATTTGACTTTGCAACCCCTACCATGTGCCAATACTTCTAATTCTAGAAAAGATCTTCCTTTTAGTAATGAGTCCTACTTAAGAATATAGACTTCTTGCAAAAAGTTTTTCCTCTTATAAGAAGTTTTAGAAAAGTCAGGCATGATGGCATGCGCCTGTAATCCCAGTTACTGGAAGGCTGAGGCTGGAGATCACTTGAGTCTGCGGGTTCAAGACAACCCTGGGCAACATAGTGAGACCTAGTCTCTTTAAAAATAAAAATAAAATAAAGATAAAGTTACCTATTTTTAAAAAAGAAGACATTATAGAAGACTCTCCCCAGTGGTAACAGTAAGAACACTTGCCCTTGGCCTCCTGAAAAGGTAAGCCACCAAAGGGTCAGCAGATTGTTTTTTCTAATAGAGTGAAAAATGCAACCAACAATGCTATCACTAAAGAATCCAAAGGAAGAGGTATGGGCAGATACAGTCCCTTCCAGCTCCTCATGGGGACTTCTGCAACAGAAGAGCATCTAACCTCCCCAAGTCAAAACCATAGGTCTCACTCAACTCTAAAATTCCACCATCTAAATTGTGGTGTTTAGAGCACACATCCTGGAGTCCAACCCCTCAAAATGTCCATACCACAGATAAGGAAACTGCTCCAAGAAGCATTGATGATTACCACCATCTTTTAAAAATAATTGTTTCAAAGTAATCAAGAGGAGCATTAAAAGAAATATTAGATGTTCAGATTTGAAAGACATCACATCACTTGTCCCCGAAAGTGATCAATGACCTAAGTATATTCATTCACTTATTCATGTCACAGATATCAGGAGCCAACCAGATGCCAAGACTGTAGTGTCCTTACACTTGAAAGTTAAGAATCAACAAGAGGGAAAGGTATACAACAGTTCAGTCTCAGTATCCTGTCGAAAGTGAACAAAAGGACAGATTTTTTTTTCAGATTCATGAGTCTGTTTTAGTCAAGAGGTATAAATTATCTATCGGTTCCTCAAACCAACTTGAAACCTGCTTAACACCAAGGGTAACCTTCGCTTTCTAGAAATCACAGCATTAGAGTTTTAGAGCTGAAATGACACAGACTTCACCTCACCCAATCTTTGTTTTACAAATGAGAAAATTAATCTGAGAAAGTTAAGTAAATTGCTCAAGGTCATAGTTATTACTAACCACAAATTAGCACTAAGTACCTAAAAATAAAGATCATGAAAAAAACTGTACATTGTTTTAAAATTAATTTCTTGCCTTAAATAAGATTCATCTTCCAGTAACTAATTTCCACTAGCAAACATTTTTTGAGCAGAGAATCCTGATATCAGTCAGAAGACCTTACACAGAAATGATGTGTCATGGGTCTGAATCTGAATGATTTAAAAAACACACAATAGGGAGAAGGTAATGTGTGTACAGAATCAGACAGCAAAGAGATGTAGCTACAAATCAAGGAGTGACAAGAAATGCCAGCAACCACCAGAAGAAAAGAGACAGGCATGGGATGAATTCTCTCTCAGGATCTCCAAGAGTAGTTAGCAAAACCTATGCTTTAATTTCAGACTTCTGGTCTCCAGAACTGTATGAGGATAAGTCTCTATGGTTTTACACCACCAGGTTTGTAGTAACTTGTTAAGGCAGCAGCAGGAAATAATACAGAATCTGTATTAGCATGACAACTTTGAATTACTACAAATACAATTAGTCAGCAAGAGGAAAAATCTGTCATAAAAGTCACTAGGTCCTGATACTTAATAGTACACAGTCTAGAACAAGGAAGGAAAAAAGTGTTCTTCTATTCTGAACTGATCAGACCCCACCCAAATACTGTATCACTTCTGGTAACCACACCTGTGATCAGAGAGGAAAACTCAGCAAGTCCAGGAAAGCCCAGTCAGGATGGTGAAGGTCACCACAGGGTCAGAGCCACCTCACTGAAGGAACTGGAACTTTATGGTGGGGAGGACTCAAACCCCAAGATGGTTGTCAACATCTCTAAAGGGATTATCACAACAAAGAGTAATTTAATTTGTTTCCTGAAGTCCTGATGAAAGAAGGGTGGAGTCACTGGCAGGTATACTTTTTTCTTTTTTTTTTTTTTTTGGTGTGGTCTTTTGTGACCCACTTACATTCAAATTTTTTTTATTAAGACAAATATTTCCAAAATAATACATTTCAATATCATTCAAATTTTTAAAATGAGATATTTTACTAAGTCTTTGAACTACAATCTGTATTTTATGCATGTAGAATATATCAATTTAGACTAATGACAATTCAAGAACCCAATAGTTAAATGGCTACCATTTTGTTTGATTTTGGAGTTATCCTTTCGTTTTTTTATACATCTTTAATTTTTTCTATTGTTTTTTTACTCAGTATGTTTGCAAATGATAAGATTCACTCTATACCTACTACTAAAATAAAATATTTCAATGTTTTCTAATTAGCAGTAATCTCATACTCTTAGAATAAGCTCTTTTACTTAACTACTGGATTACATTTGCTATTTGAGATTTTTTTATCTTACACTTTTTATTAATTACATTTTTTATATCATTACATACCTCAAAGTTCTCCCACCACTATGTCACTGTGAACTGTCATCCTGCTTCCTTATGTTCATACCTCCTCTGATTTCTCTTCCCTTCCTCCCTCCTTCTCCCTTGTTGTATGCTTCAATTCTGCTATCAGTTTGTTAGTTTTAACTTTTTCTTGTCCTTTTGTTTCCCCTATATGGCACATATAAATGAGACCACCAGTATTTATCATTTTCTTTTTGGCTTATTTCTGCTAGCATGATTCCTTCTACCTTCATCCATGAGGCATGTTTTTCAAGGATTTAGGTATCAACAGTGTCAAAATCAGTGGTGGCCTCTGAATATTGTACTGGCCACTGCCTCCTGCTGGTGGAAGTGTTCAAGACCAGGTTAAAAAATCACTTAGGAGCTGGGTCACCCATCTCCCTGAAAGCCCGTCCCGCCCATGCAGCCCCCTTCAGACTAGAGGGACTGCTGAATGCATATAGGCCAATGGGAAGGGTCCAGGTTGGGCAGGTAGGGAGGAGTCACCCCCTCTGGTCTCCAAATCCAGTCAATCCTCACCAGAAGCAACTAAATCACTAAGTCAGCAGCAGATAACACATGAAGATGGAGATGAGGAAAAAGAAGTAAAGCCCAGAACAAACAAATATTTCAGATCCATGGGACATAGGACTGTGAGGCCAAGTATAGAGATGAACTATCTCAGAAATATGACCACCGAAGTCTCCACAGATGGGGATAGAATTTCTGGTTCAGAGATGCCTTCCCATTGCACATGGAGAGGAAGGCCACAGAGACAGCAGCGGTCCCAATACAAACCAGACCAATCATCTGCCAGTGCCTGTCTTGACCAAGAAACTTCTAATACGAATATGGTCTGGGAGAAATGCTCCCAATGCCAGGACCAGAATTACAAAGCAAAGAAGAAGCAAAATGTGACAGAAACTGGGTGGGAGCAGACACCCAGTAAGAAGAAGGAGACACTGAAAGGATCCAAACACGCACTAACTGGCTGCCAGCAACAAAGACACACCTAGAAAACCAAGTACAAGCCACTGTGTCCCAAGAAAACATGTCTACACCTGGCAAAAGAACACTGGTCCAGGAAAAAAAAAAAGAAGAATCTAAGGGACTGAAAATTGACTAATAACCGGCAGTGAAAGAAGAGATGGAGTGGTCAGAGGTGGGGGAAGGGAAGTGGGGAGAAAACCCAAATGGGAAGGAAAAAAATGTAAACAAGTCTTATGAAAACTAAAAAAAAAAAATCACTTGGCAAGATGTTGTTAAATAAGTATACAATTTAAGGCTGCAACCTGCTCAGAGTCTCATGGTCCCCTCAAGCTCTGTGAATCTATTCACCCACAAAACATACCATGTAGTTACTATGCAAGTCTGAAATACATACATAGAATGAAGGGCTCTTGAGCATTAAAGGAGATGTATGGCTAGAAAACCAAGAAACAAGGTTCTATGCAGAACTGTGCCTGAGAACCCATGTCCCACTTCCAGGAAGCTGGCGGCAGGGGCAGGAAGTCCCAGTTCTGGAACTGAGGCTGGATTAAGTGCTTTAAACCCCCTTTCATAGAAAGCTTATTCTGAGATCAACAATACATTAAGTCCCCACGCAACACTGTCAGTAAGTCCTCAGAAACTGGGACTTAAAGGAAATGACAGTTAAGAAAAGCAGGTCCTC
This sequence comes from Uropsilus gracilis, assembly GCA_004024945.1. NCBI lineage: Eukaryota > Metazoa > Chordata > Mammalia > Eulipotyphla > Talpidae > Uropsilus > Uropsilus gracilis. The sequence continues at coordinate 215,589 of PVHY01000398.1, forward strand.
TGGAAAAAAAGAGGTCATTCCACATCTGGCAGGATTTTTTTCCTCATTAACATTATGATGAAATAATGTTGAATGAAATGATGTTATTTGAGAACCTGCTGCATTGATGTCTAACCTTTTTTTTTTTTTTTTAAAGCTACGTAGCTTTAAATAACCCAGTGCAGCCAGTATCCATTAATAAACCACTGGGACTCTATCAAAAGCAATAGTCCCCATTTCTTGAATACCTATCTAGCCCTGTGAGTACTTGCAGGTATTACCACAATGGTCACTTCAACACTGCAACGAACTATCATCTTAGGCAACTGAGGCTAAAGAAAGGTGAAGTCATTTGTTCATGCCTATACATCTCAGAGGATTCAGGGTTCCCACTGGAAACCAAGTATTCTCCTGCATCGTGATATCTACTCTGTACCCTATTTTAGATAGGGTAATATCTTTGTTCCAGGTAATATCACCACTAAGTAAGACCCTCACAGGTGGCTCTCCTACCAGGCCTCTTCTGTTCAATGGAAAAAGTGGAATGGTGAGTAGAGGGGTCCTTCAAGCTCTGATACCTGGTGCCTGAACCTTGTCAGATTCCCTTTCTCTGGGTCACTTTCCACATGGGTCATGGGTCAGGCTGAGAAGTGGGATAGTGGTGGGCAGTAACTCTGGCGCTCACCAGGTGGGAGGACAGAGCACATAACTTTCCTCATGCTGCTTAGAGCAGGTCAGAGCAGTCACAGAAGGAAATCAAGAACAGGCACAAAGTGGGCTACATGAGCTCACTCACAGGTGCGCGGTGTAGAATGACCCACATAAATCTTGACATTTAGCACTTTACTCCATCAACCCCAGCTGGGCTGTGAAATATCATGAAGTATCAGCACAGAGATCTGAGGGTTAGCTGTGCTCAGAGCCCAGGAGGGAGGGAGTGGAGGGCTGCATCCATGAGGAATTAAAGTACAGAGCCTTTGTTTGGAAAAGATAAAGCTGTCAGTGGGGTGTGAGAGGCAAAGTCCCTAGGCCACATTCCAGTGCCAGGAGCCTCCAGCAGCTGCTCTCACTGCTTCCTTCCACCCTTCAAGGCTGCCTTCTCACAAGTTCAACTGCTTGGACCTCCTAAGGCCGTCTATTTCTCCGTAGTCTTTTAGGGTTTCCTAGAGATGGTGCTAATAGAGCCAAAGGCCCAGTCATACATATGCCTTTTTCCTTGGCGCCCTTTATGTTCTTGGTTCACTGATTAATAGACACTTGAGGAAACACAGGGGGATACGTGAAGTTAGAGGAACCATCCAACGTCCAGTGCTAAAGGCAGAAGGAGGAGGGAGTACTCCGGACATCCGCCAGGGAGGGACTTTCTCTGCCTATCTCACTTCTAGAAAAGGGCAAAATGGCATCATTTCGGAAAACCTCACCCAAACCAGTTTCCTACTCCATTTCCTAATGATGCCCATTCAGGAAGAGAGCCCCAGGTTGAGGGACCTGGCAGGAAGAAGGTGCCTGACCCCCAAGACCTTGAGTATCTGGAATTTCCAGTTAGCAAACCATTGAGCCTTAACTGCTTTTATTCTAGTATTTTCTTTTTGGCTTCGAAGGGGGGCGTAATAGCAGAAACGGAGAGGGGACAAGGCAGGGGAAAGGCATCAAAGTCAATTGAAAGATTGTGGGCTGGGATTCAGTTACAACCCCACCCTACCAGTATGGGGTTTGTAAAAGGCCTTCCAATGGTGCCTGCTTGGAGGAGGTAAACAATAAGGGTAATTGTTCTGGTCAAGGCCCCTTCTCCCTATGGAAGCCCTGCTAGCTCTCCACATCCCTGAGGATCCCTGATGCCAGGGCACAAGACTTGTGTAGATAGCCAAATATGATGGGGAAGGAGGAGGAGTGAGTAAAGAATCACAGGAAAAAGCAATATCCATAGCAGTGACTTCAGCGGGCAAATCTTATATTTTATCATATCCTGAATTCCAGGCACTTTGCAAGCATTGTCTCATGCTTTATTATAAAACTGGGAGGGAAGCTGGCCATGGTGGCATGTGGCTTTAATCCCAGCCTAGGACGAGAGGTTGAGACTGGGAATTGCTTGAGTCCATGGATTAGAGACCTGCCCAGGGCAACATAGCGAGACCTAGTCTCAAAAAATAGCTGGGCATAGTGGTGTGTGCCTGTAATCCCAGTTAGCTGGGAAGCTGAGGCTGGGGACCGCTTGAGTCTGGGGTACCCCCGGCAACAAGAGTCTGCAGTTCCCCAGACAACATAGCGAGACCTAGCAAATGAGCAAATGAATGAACGAATGAATGAAACAAAACTGGGAGGGAGGTATACTGGTTAGAAGCCTGAAGGTTAGAACCAGAACTTACTCGTAATCTTTTCTGTATTTGTAGAAAGGCAAAGAATGTAAGGGTGCAAAACAACCTCAACTCCTCACCATCCACCCCTCCAAAACCCATCCAACTTTGCAGACAGCTACACGTCACTGACTCTGAATCACACATCTAAACTGCACTCTCCAGATCCAGACTCAATTCCCCAACGTGGAACTGTGTTGGCAGGAAGGGGATGCAGACAGCAGAGCAAGAGCTCAGTGAATCACTTTCCCTGCTAGTGATGGTATCTGATGCATGTTAAACGCCTCCTCAAGTGTCTATTAATCAGTGAACCAAGAACATGAAGGGCGCCAAGGAAAAAACTGCCATTGCAGGGAATAAAGCAAATCACGAGAAGCCTCTTACTAAGGCACAAAGTCAGTTTTAAACCCAAGGTATGCTGGTGATGTGATCACCTAGTCATTGAGACTTGGTCCTATTGTTCACAAAGCAAGACATGTAAGAACCCGCAAGTGAAAGGAGTGAAATACATTTCTCTCTAGCCAGACACGGGCTGGACCAGAGAGGATCTGCCAAAACTCATCAAAAGAGAAACTTGGAGAAGTCATTTATTCTTGCTGAGTTTCCATTTCTCACCCCCGCCCCCCTGAAAAGGGAATACTCTGTCAGTCCTACTCAGATCCCAAGATCAAACAAGATAAATGATGTGCCCCCTGGGTTTGCCATCCACCTGCCCCTTCTCAGGCTCAGTAGCCTCCCTCACTGCCATGGGCATGACTTCTATGCTATGCCCACAGTGCTGTCCACTCCCCTGAGTCCTGGATCTCTTGTTCCAGGCATTTGCAGTACACTGTTACTAAGCTGTCTTCTGGATGCCAACATGGTCCAGACTGGAACACTTTCTACCCTATTTCTCTTTTATTCCCCAACTTTGTATAGTCAACATTTAGTGGTTTTCAACCAGGTTAAAAAAAAAAACCAAAACTGACATTGTCATTTTTGTCATCACAACAACTAAAAGGGCATTTCAGAGATGGGGGGGCCCACTTGGTAAACAACACAGTCCTGCACAGTGATGATCTGTCCCTCCAGAATGCCAACAGTAACACAATTTAGAAATGCTAGCTGTCATCTCACCTGTTTCCTTTGTTCACTACCAGTCAGAAATGAACCAACTCTACTTCCTACATAACCAGTGCAGCCCACCCTGTCCATCCAGGGTCAACTGCACAGCCTCTAAGGTCACCATCCGTATCTATACCCACTTGTGTATTCCCATTCAACCTTCAATAATTCTCCATATGGCTGCCTGTAATTTGCTTAGCCAACAAATTGCTTTCAAATAATGCAGTAGCTTCCCATAACTTCTAGATAAAGGCAAATACTTTCACCTGTTCCATAACCACATGGTTCACCACTCCCCCTATCACCTTCTGGATACCTAGCCTTCAGTGTCTTTGCACATGTTGTCCCTTCTTCTTGAAGACTATCTTGTAGGCTAACTTCTATCTATCCCAATACTCAGTGCAGAGGTCACATCCTCTTAAAAGCCTTCACAGTCACCAGGCACACTGGGATCATATATTTCCCATCTTATTCTGATTTTGTCATGCTTTCCCTGCCTCTCTGCAGACTCCAATTCTCCAGCTCAGAGTCTAGTAAACAACGTGAGCTTGATTAATAACCAATGAATTAGAAGTCACAGTTCAAAAAACACTTAGGAACTGACAAAGCATTATCTCATGTAACAAAATGACCTGGAGAGGTAGAGGTTGTTACTGGTAGTTTACCACAGTTTTACAGAGGTGGAAACCAAGGCTCCAAGAGGTTAAGTTCTTGCCCAGGGCTAGAGTCACATAGCTAAGGGCTAGAGTCAAGATTTGAACTAGGTTCTCAGAAGGCAAATTCACTGCTCTTTGTCACTGCCCTACATGAAAGAGAACAGACACCCCAGCCTGTCTTCTTCAGTACTGGTGGTAACCTCTCCTGAGGAAGATCTCCCTTCCTCAGTAGCACTCTGGGAAATTCATCCACAGCATGCAGCTGCACAGCACCAGTGCAGGGGTGGGGGAGGGGTGTTACTGTCCTGTCTTCTCCAGGCTTGGGGGGAGTATTCTGTATAACCGCATGTGCAGACAGAGTTCTGAAAAACCTATCCACATCACCCAGCTGCACAACATCCCCCTCCCCACACCCCAATCATACTGTGTAGAAACCCCCAAACCAGCAAAAGAGCCTGGTTTTACTGTCAGAAATAGTAGCATCTGTCGGCATGCAGCCTGCCGCTCCAGCACTCTGGCAGGGTGCAAGGAGAGCTGGGAGGACCGGAGGTAAGTGGCAGCATTTAAAGTTGCTAGGCATTAAGTGAAAACCTCTTTAAACGGGCTGCCTGCAGAGAAGGTGTATCAAGCAAGACTTCAGAGTGCCTGGGAGGAGGGGGGGGGCACTGGAGGGAAAAGAGGCCTTGCAAGGGGTCCCCGCTGTGCCACGTGAGTGGCTGGTAGTTTCTAATTACTTTCGGGGAGTTTTCATGAGCATCTCACATATGCCATTTTGCTTCAGGAACACAAAGCAATTAGAAATAGGGTTTCAGACTTTATGACTCTAGCCATGGCAGCAGTGGAGTGCATTCCCTTGTACACACACTCTTTTGGCTCAAATGTGAATTTCAAAGGCGATTAAGGAAATGTGCAGTTTGGTTCTGCCAGCCTCTCAGGGGGCAAGGAAAATGATAAATGCTCATTTCAGGGCTCTGGATGGCAATCACTACTCACTTCAAGGGTGTCATTCAGAAATCACCATGACAACCACCGAATGGCTTCCTTCCTCCATAGTAAAAACAATAGAAATTTTAATTAAGGCCATTCTTTTTTTCCTCCTGACCAATGGAAGAAAAACATCAACAAAATGTTACCCATAAATACAAGACCAGGAACACTTTCAGACTTCAAAAATACTGCTGCTGCTTTCCCCAGAGTCACATGACTGTTCCTGAGACCCCCAACGCCCACTTTTCTGCCCTCTCAAGAACTCAAATGTTATATATCTTGTAAACTCTGACCTGCCTGACTCTTTTATCAAACATTATAAAACTAGGTGAACATTCCAATTAATTTTCTGATTAAAAACAGGATTTTAGTCATCTTTATTTCAGTTATAAAATTCAAAAGATCTGGCATAGTTTCATGAAGTATTTCCAATAAACAGACAACCCAAGATCAGATGAGCACTCACTGACCTCAAGCCAGGAGCAGATGTGAACACCTGCCTGGCTCCCCTGAGTGACTCTGGGTTAGTTACCAAATCCCTGGGATCTGGCTTCTTCATGTGGAAGCTGGAGTGACAATCCTACCTGGAAGCATCTTTTTTTTTTTTTTTTTTTTTTTTTTGAGACTAGGTCTCGCTATTTTTGCCTGTGGAACCGCAGGCTCTCGTTGCCCGGGATACCACGGACTCAAGTCATCCCCAGCCTCAGCTTCCCAGGTAGCTGGGATTACAGGCACATGCCACCACACCCAGCTATTTTTTTGGAACTAGGTCTCACTACGGGCCCCAGGCGGGACTCGAACCGCGATCCCTGGCCCCGGCCACTTCATAGACTGAAGCTTACAAGCACGAGCCACAGTGCCCAGCGACCTGGAAGCATCTTAAGGAGGACAAACGATGAGCAAAACTCTCCTGCGTTCTGCCTAGTTCAATGAGTGGAAGCAAATGTCACCACTACTTTGCCTTATCTTGCCCTGGGCAGCCCTGTCCACACTTCCTAGGACATGTCTCTGGCCTGTGTCGGCCCCTCTCCCTTCTTATTCCTAAATGTAAGCTTTCTTCCCCTCTCAGCTGGACCACTCCAACCACCCTGCTCCTGCTGATGTTCTGGGTTCTAGAGTCCACTCTAATTACCTATCTTGATGTCCATCTAGCTGATGCTCTAAAATCAGGAGCTGCACTGAAAATTTCACTGTATGAGCCTGATAGGACTGACAGAAAAACCTCTCTACTGAAAAATGGTTTTAATGAAACTGGCCTCAATGAAAAAGCCTGAAAACACCCATGTCATAAAGCTCTCAATCTGTTCCTGAATTAATCCATAAATTCAATGTGGAACCAAGCAAGTTCTCACAGAGCTTTTCAGAGATCTTTGGAAACTGGTCTTAAAATCTAAGAGAAAGAGCAAACTAACAAGGATAGTCAAGATGGTCTCTATCCTCACAGGTGTGCTCCTGGACAACGAGATTCTAGAGTAACTTTTTGTTGTTGTTTCTATGGGTTTCACTTCAGTGTGTTAAATACAGAAATAACCTAGCACAAAAAAAAGACAGCTGGGGAGAAAATAGTTTAATAAAATACTGACATGACAGGTGATGTCTGAAGCAGAGAAAATGGAGTAATTTCCAGTGCAGAAATCAGGCCTGGGAAAGAGGTGGCAAAGCAGACAAGCAGATGGGAAAAAAGCAATGGCCTTTGTCAAAGGGGTAACTTGTCTCAAGCACAGGGCTATGTGTTTTCCATGTAATTGTCATTTAGCATTCACCTTGAGCCATGGATGGGAGGTAGCAGTATTCTATTAAAGTTTAGGACAAATCTTAAAAAGAATAAGTTATGTACCCAAAAGCAGAATGCCCCTGCCATGATATAGTGAAGAACTAAACCTCGTTTTCTGGTAATTCTCCCTCTCCTGCACTTGTGAGATGTTCCGGACCTGCTGTCAGTGGTCCCAGGTGCCAGGGGTATGCAAGGAAAATGATGGTTGGCTTTCCAGAGAGAAGTGTAGGACATATCTGAGTCTCTCTCCCTCTTCACTCTACTTTACCTGGAAGGCACCTGGATCTTACTTGCAGGCACACACTTGTGCAAACAGAAAATGAGAAGGCCTTGAAACCCCAGGGCTTGCCACCTTCCAGCCCAAGAAATCCAGGTCATATTCCAAGTTGCCAACTTAATGTGTAATGTGAAAAGAACTCTCCACTTTTAAGCCTCTCACGGGTTGTAAATCCCCAGCTTTACTCCGATTGCATAACAGCAAATTCCATCCTCATACATACTGTTGGACCTCAGTAAATTTCACTCCACTGATCCATAAATCTTGTTAAAAAAGAGACACATGGTCCAGCCTGCAGTTCAGGTGGTAAGGGGGCTCCAGCGATTTCCCATTCTATGAAGGCCTTGTAACTTTAATGAGGTGTTTTATGGGCTACAAGTAGACTATAAAATGCTGGCATCAGCAATTATACTTGGACAATAAAATGGAACAAATTACCTAAGGGCACAGACATGCCACTACACTTCTTTTTATGTGTATTCAATTTGACAAAACTGCTCATCCAATGCCCCTCCCCCATTGTGTCTATTCCTTGAAAATAAGTTGTGAGCAAAATTTTGTACACAGGTGTAATGGTCTTTGGGCAGACTCAAAAGGCAAGTAAGATATGAAAGGATGAAAAGCAGGAGGCTATGAGGATGGCTGGGTTCTGATACTAGCTCAATTCTTGGAAACAAATACACTTGTGACACCTCATTTTCTCTCTAGAATATCTTTTCTAGGGCAAAAATTTTCTAACTAGCTCAAATGGCACATGCGGAAACCATGATTCTATTTTGCACAAGAAATATTTTTTATGAGTTTATTTTTTTTCTATATGAAAAGTAATATATACCCCTTAGAGAAAAATCAAACCACCTAGAAAAGTGAACAGCTAAGAAAAATCACCTTGAGATCTACCAACCAGATAGTCAACTGAAAGCTAAGGATTAACTTTGTGCTAAATTAAGTGCATTCCTTCAGTCACTTCTAGTGAGGACAAAATAATATAAGCCAAAATTTTAAGAGAATTATGAAAATTTATCCACTATTCTCTAAATCCCACTATTAGCAATTTATTTGGATAACATTTATTTGGATAACATTTATCCTTCAAATGCTTCCTTTTCTCCTTTTTTTGGTTTTTGGTAATAGCTTTATTGAGATATAATTCAAGTGTCAAACAAGTCACCCATTTAAAGTCTTTAAAAATGTCTTTTATTCAATATATTCACACTAACACAGACATAATCCCAGTTTAAATCATCTTCATCACCCTAAGAAGGAAACCCCACACCCTTTAGCCATCAGATCCCATCCAGCCCTGGGTAATGACTAATATACTTCCTATCTCCGTTGATTTGTTTATTCTCACATACGATGTACAAATGAGTTCACATTCGATGTCTGTAATCTTTTGTGACTGCTGTCTTTCAAGTTTCATTCTTTATATATCACTGCTTGAAACCCTTAATTGATGAGGATATATGGCTATAGCATATTTTATTAACTTATTTCAAAAGATGATGGATCTTCAGATTATTTTCACTCCGAGGATATAACAAATGATGCTGTTATGAACATTCATGCACAAGTTTTTGTCTGGACATAGGTTTTTCACCTCTCGTGGGTATATACACAGGAGTGGAACTCATAAGTAATATGTTAACTATGTACAGAGCACTTGCCAACTGGTTTCCAAAGTGGTCTTAGCATTTTACATTCATAGAAGCAGTATATTAGTGTTCCAATTTCAATCCCTACCAGCACTTTCTAATTGTCATTTTGTAATATAGTGTATAGCATATGAAGTGGCATCTCATGGTTTTCATTTGCATTTCCTTGATAGCTAATGATTATGAGCATCTTTTCATGAGCTTTATGGGCCATCTGTGTATCTTCTTTGGTCCAGCTTATCTTTTAAACTACAAGTACCTCTGGACAGGAAGAGTGTCTGCATTCAAATATGATTCAGTATCTGAAATATCTTGGGTAAGTCACTTAACTTTCATTAGCATCAGGTTCTTTTTCTATAATAATATAATACTGACAACCCATGAGAGGATGTGAGAATTAAGATAAGACACACAAAAGACTTATTAAGCACACAATAGGGTATTCCATGAACTGGGAACTATTAACAGCAGACTGATCATTAACACTACAGTCCATGAATTTCATGAAATAGTTCTCAGAATAGGAGAATCTAAGATCTAGGGCTAAGAAATTGGCAGCAGGAGACAGGGAGAAAAAGGAAAAAAGTTATTAGTCCTACTTTTAGTCTTGTTTTAGGAGTCATTGCCACAGGCCAGCTTACAGCCTGTTTCTCCACCTTTCCAATAACAATATAAGCACCCAACTCACTATTGAATCCATTTCTCATTACTGCCATTGAGTCCAGGCTGAAACAGGAAGGAAATGTTAGTCACAGCCATACCACTATGGCACTGCACAACACAGAACAGCAAGTGATCAATAATCCAAGTGAACCACACAAAGAATGAGTGAAAGCAATGAATAAATGGACACACAGGATGCGTTTGGGATGTCTGTGGAAGAAAGTGAATAAGGGTCCCCTGGCCCCATGGGTCTTAGAAAAGGCTGAGAAACACACTTAGGATGTAAGAAACTAGCTTCTCATTGCTCCTCTGTTTATAAACCATCAACACTGCAGAAGCATCCACCTTAGAATATTTTTCATTTTATTGCAAACACTCATTTTATTGGTAGATTCTAGAGAATGCTGCTTTATTTCTTAAAATCATGAGAAGGTATAAAAAAAAAAAAACCTCCACTTATGCTTTTTGGCATATAAATAGCTCACAGTGGAAAGCAAAGGGGAGTCAATGGCTCCAAATTCAAAATGAAGACAGACTGTTCTGACAAGGTCCAAATTACAGAGCACTCTGGGCATAAATAAAAAAGAGACACTTTCAGAGAAATTCTATTTCCTGTTCAATTCCAAAAGAGTCAAGCCAAAGAAAACCCTTACAGTTTTCCCAAAACTGGGAAAACTGGTTTCAGCAGTTACCAGACAACAAATTGTCCTTTAGGCTTTTGTCCTTCTTGCCACGTTCTTTCCTCAGACACTGGAAAAGCAAGGCTGACACTTGGTTCTTCAGCGTGGGGCAAAGACAAATACGGGATGGTCTCACTTATGAGGGGTATAGGAAAAACAAACAAACAAATGGACAAGAGAAATATAAAACTGCCGAAAATATAGAACTGAAACCTAGAACAAGAGAGGGAGAGGAAGAAAATAGGAGGGGGAGGGCACAAAAGACTGAGATCATTCACCAGTGATAAGGTGATGGGAGAACCTCGGGGTAGACATTGAGGTGTTTTATATATATATATACATATACATATATATATATATATATATATATACATATATATATATACATATATATATATACACACACACACGTATATACATGTGTATCTATATATTTATACTTACAGATATATATGTACAACCAACACAAACAGATAAAGCTAAAAAATGATAGTGGTTTGTGAACCGGGCATGGTGGTGCATGCCTGTAAGCGGCAGCCTAGGAAGCCAGGGCCAGGGCTCACAGTTCAAGTCCCACTCGGGGCAACGTGTGAGACCTAGTTCCAAAAAATTAACTGGGTGTGGTGGTGCCTGCCTGTAATCCCAGCTACCTGGAAAGCTGAGGCTGGGGATTGCTTGAGTCCAGGGTACCCCGGGCAACGTGAGCCTGCGGTTCCATGGGCAAAAATAGCAAACCTAGTCTTAAGAAAAACAAAAAAGACAGTGATTTGTGAAATTGTAGCACTTGCTCTATTGTCCCCTAATAATCTTTCATGATGACATTGCAAAACCCTCTTAAAAAAAAAAAAAAAAAACCTTGAGGTTATCAGATGAGGGTTTGGATTTTGCACTCTATTTTTGGGGTCCCTCTCAACATGCCTTCATGGCCTTAAACAGTCTTTGCTCTTCCATCTGATCATTGATTGAAGTCATTTATAGAAAACTCCTTCACATATGTCCCCTCACTAAGCACCTACTGAGTGCTTGCTGCATGCCCACCCATCTGGAATAAAGTTCTCAAGTTCTCGACTGACTTTTTCAGGATCTGCACTTCAAAATGCTACGTTCCCTAAATTGTTCGTGATGACATTATATTAACAGTAAAAAGAACTGGAAATAACCTAATTGTTCAACCATATGTGAACAGAAACGAAATATGGTGTTTCTACTTGAAAAAACATTATGCAGCCATTTAAGAAGTTTATAAAGAATCTAAGCTTAATAAATGCTTATGGTAAATGAAAATCAACCAGGACCCATATTTTATAGCCCATGTTATAAAATAATATATAATTTAAATTATATTTATAAAATGCAAAGAACATCGGATATAAAAAGGTCATAATGTTAATTCTAAGATTATAGATAACAGCTTCTTTGTACACTTCTCTGTATTCCTACTCATTTCTTATAATTAAAACTCATAAATACATTTTGCATATATTGCTGGCACTTAAAAAACTTTTAAACTGGGAAAGGATGCTGTTTAGACATATGAAGATAATTTAATGTTAACAAAGCCAAAAACTATATGTATGTACAATAAGATTAAATCACATACAATAAAATCTTAATTTTCACTGCTCTGTACTGTCAAACTTGTGCCATGTTATATCTACCTACTTAAAATTAATGGAACTTATTCACCCACCACACCCTAGTCCTAAGCAAGATCCAGAAAAAATATATTAAGGTAAAATGAATGAATATTTTCCCCCTTTTTTTCATTACCCAGTTTGAGATATAATAGTTTTACTACTTTCATGATGAAAAGGTTTTTTTTATTCTTTGCTTTTTAAGATCACTATAGCCCAAAGTATCTATTAACATTTTCCCTTGAAACAATGCAAGCCCCCATCCCCAAGAGACCTTTATTGCTGAAAGCTGAGAGAGAGAGAGAGAGAGAGAGAGAGAGAGAGAGAGGGAGGGAGGGAGGGAGGGAGGGAGGGAGCCCACAGGATGGGGTCTCCAGGTAAATACCAGAGGATGAAACCTACAGAAACTGCTGGTCCCCCCACAACACCTATGAGCACTTTTTCCAGATGAGGAAGGAGACAGAATTGCTGCATCATAAACATGGTGTGAATGTAAAGGCTTTGAAAGACTGGCAAGAAGATTAGTTTGCTTCTTTCCCTCCCTTCCCAACTGTCCCTGGATTTCCTTTTCTTGAACACTCTCCTCTTCCTTTGGCATCATGGCAGTGACAAGTTAAGCACTGGGTGATCACAAGTCTCAGGATCCCAGGTAAACTCAGTTTACAAACACTTTCAATGTGAACTATTTCACATAACGCTCTAAAACAAAAAGCCTATTTTTGAGACAGGAATCACATCCACTCCCTTGCCAAAGAAGATGAGGCTCCAGAAAGTTAGTGAAACCCTGAAACCAAAACCCAAGCTTCAGTCCCCACAGACTATGCTTTCCTAACAGCAGACCTCTGGTGCCTGTGTAAGGCACAGTTCTTTCAGGCTCTTGGTTCAGCCTGGGATGAAATGCCCAGGGGCAGGTAGTGACCTAGGGGACAGTTTCCAATGGTTCCGGTTGGCCAGCTGACAAAAAGCAGGTCCCTAAAGGCATAGACTTTGGCTAGAGAAGAGGAACAGGCTGGTGAGGTATACACACCAGAAGCAAGTCTATGCAGATTTCATAAATTGGAGGGGCTTGAATCTCTCCTCTCCTGCACAGTGACATTTTTGTTTTGTTTTGTTTTATTTCGTTTTTGAGGCTAGGTCTTGCTAAATTTTGCCCGTGGAACCGCAGGTTCATGTTGCCCCGGGTACCACAAATTCAAGCAATCCCCAGTCTCAGCTTCCCAGGTAGCTGGGGATTACAGGCATGCGCCACCACACCCAGCTAATTTTTTGGGACTAGGTCTCGCTACATGCCCCCAGCAGGACTCAAACCGCAATCCCTGGCCCTGGTCGTGGCTTCCGAAGCTGCTGCCTTCAGGCATGCATCACCATGCCCGGCCACAGTGATATTTGAATAAGTTACTTAACCTATTTTCTCATTTACAAAAATGATAGTTCTAGTAACCTCTTTGTGGAGTTTTACACAACTGACATGTGTCTTGTGTAAGCACTTCACATGCGCTGGCGTGCAATAGGTATGCACACAGTAAATATACAGCCATGAAATTTGTAGTAATGAGGACAGAGAAGCACATCAGAGTGGAGAAAATGTGGAACCAAGGCAGGGTGCTTGCAGTTACTAAAGAAACAAAAGGTGCTTCAGTGTCTAGATCTTTTTTCTTGTTAATATGTTCACACAGAAACTGGAACTCTTTCTGTTCAGTGCCTGTTACACAAGCATCCATGAAAATCATGCTACATACTGTGTGAATTCTGATGAATTTGTAGCCACTACGCAGAAAAAGAATTTCATAGGACCTACAAGCAATATCTGAAGTAGAAGGAAGGCAGCCCAGGCCCCAGGATAGGGAGGGAGCCTGCTCCCTGGCTATCTGAGCTACATGCCAAGAGCCTTGCTACCTGGAAAGTTTGGCCATAATCTCATGCTGCCTTTGTGACACCTCAGACATGTTCCTACTCTGGGCTTAGTTTCCTTGTCTACAAAATGAGGTGCCAGACTTACTGAGTTTTCCTGTGCCAAAGAGCTTAGAGACCTTTAATCTCAAAGTTCATCTGCAAACATCTCTTTGCAGACTGATGCTGGCTTCTCTACCCACTGCTGACCTCACACCAACTGCCATGCATGGCTCTGGGTGCTGGCACTGAGGGAAAGAAAGGTGGTACTTGTTTTGATTTTCATAAACTATCTGACAGTACTTTGGAAAACACACATACACACCAAAACAAACAAACAAAACTCTGGCTCTCACCAGTCAGAGGTAATAACTAACAATCAATCTTGCAGAGACAACGACCAAAACAAGGTATTGCAATAGCCACCAAGGAGGAGATTAAATTTAAACTGAGAGAAGAGAAGATTAACTTTATGGGCAGAAAGATGAAAAGGGTAATATAGTTGGCCAAATAAAAGTCTAGAATTGCTATGCTGAGTTCTGTACTTTGGAATTTGAAAAAAACCTCAAGTGCTGGTAATTAGACCTGAATCTTATCACCACTTAATATATGAGTAATGTTTTATAAACACTTCCACATTCAAGGTGTCACTTAATTCTCATTCACAATAAACATTTCCATCATAAGCAGTGAGGAAAAGGCTTAAGCAGGGTAAGGATCCTGCCCTAGATTTTAACAGCTAGAAGTGCTGGGCCGGCAGACAAATCTCAGATCAGAATCTGAATTCAGTAGTCTTTTGAAGCTTATTTCTGTCTTCCCTCAGCAGGCCACGCCAGAGAGGAGGAGAGAGTCAACATTCAGTATGACTTTACTTCTGTGTGTAGCCCAGCATGGTAGCCAAGTTGGGAAGCAACCAATTATGCATATTTTAAAGAGAAGTTCCCAAATGTAAATATATCATTATATGAGGGAACCTCACAAACACACATGGCTTCTGCCACAAACAATGGTTCTCAACTGGGGCAATTTTGACACCCTCTTCCCTGCCGGAGCACATCTGTCAATAGCTAGAGACACCTTTGACTGTCACAACTGAGCTATCCTACTGAAACCAGGGGGTAAAAATCACAAAAGCAGCCCTTCAACCTGACTACAAACATCCCAAAGAAGATATTGAAAGGGCTTGGAACATCAGGTCATATATATTAGATAACAAGGAGCATAACCATTCTAGCATCACAAAAGGGAATAAACTTAAACACATCTGTCAAAGGCACTCATTCATTTATGGTAATAATTCAGTCCTTTATTGACTACTCTGGAAAGAGGTACCTACCAGAAACCAACAGAAGTGAGGACTGCCAGGCATGGTGGCAGTAAATGCCAGCCTATGGAAGCACGGCTGGGGCTGGGGATCACGGTTCAAGTGGCACGCGCCTGTAATCCCAGCTACCTGGGAAGCTGAGACTAGGGACTGCTTGAGTCTGTGGTACCCAGGGCAACGTGAGCCTGCGGTTCCACGGGCAAAAACTACCAAGACCTAGTCTCCAAAAAAAGAAGTGAGGACTGAGAATCCCAGCCTGCAAGGGATAACATAGAAAGCCATGAAGGGCTGAACAGTCACTGCAGGTACCTGCTGCTTTGATCTGTCAGTCCTCTAGGTCCAAACTGAAAAATTATCTTCTTCAATTCAATCTTAGCCCTGTTCCCCCCAGCCCTTCCTACCAAGCTCTGGCTAATGAACCAGTCATTCCTCAGTATTTGTAGGAATTAGTTCCAAGACTCCCCAAAGATCTCAAAATACATGGATGGTAAAGTCCCTTAAATAAAATGGCAGAGGATTTGCACATAACTTACACACATCCTCCTGTATACTCTGAATCATCTTTAGAATACCCAGTATAATATGAATACTATGTAAATAAGTTGTTGGTAGACTGTATTGTTTAGGGAAGAGTGACAATCTGACATGTTCAGTATAGATACAACCATCATAAGTCTAACTATTTAGTCTGTATTTTCTGAGGTTGGTTGAACCTACAGACATGGAACCTGCAAGTACAAAGGCTGACTATATAAGCATACCTTGTTTGTTCCTTTTTATCTTTAACCTTAACTAAAGCACCTTCCCCTTAACCAGGTTCCCCACTTACCTACCAGCTACCGTGACAGCCAGGGCATACCTGGTAATAGAAAGTTCCATCCACCAGGGGCTTTCCATCAAGCTAATACCATGCATGGAAGACCTAACATAACCTCTCATTTTTCATTTTACCTTTCCTGCTTCCAAAAAGGATGTGGAACAACCTACAGCTGCAGAGATATCACAGGCTTCTAACACACATCTTCTCATAAAGGGAAATTGCAGACACGGCAGACATCTCTTACTCCTTATTCTGGGACAATCACTGAACATTAGAATCACCTGTGGAGTGTTTCTAAACCTATACTAAAGCCCCAACCTAGACTAAATCAATCAGAATCTCTAGCAAAGGCTCCCAGATATCAGTATTTCTTTAATATTCCCACAAAAGACTTTAAGAAATCTGCAACGGGTTCTGATGTGCCAGCCAGAATGGGTATTCACTAGGTTATGGTCTCACGGTGGGATCACTGGGCTCCAACTTGCTAAATAAGCTTAAAGGTATCAATGAAACTCAGTACCAAGGTGCATTTGGGACAACAATGAAGGGAGGCAGAAGGAGTAGCTCCTCCTCCAGAGAAGGGTAAGCAATCTGACATGGAATTTGTAGATGGGAACTGAAGAGAAACGAACCACCCTTCTTCTCTGAGTGCATAAAACCACTGGCATTTGCCTCATAAAGGCTTGTCTCAGTCAAGCTCTAGCTCTGTACCAAACACAAAAGGAGGGAATGGCAAAGTACAAAGAAAGCATCTTGTCTAGTGAGCGGAGGCCTTCTGAGGAAGTAAACCTGGGAGCACCATACGGTTCGGATCAAGGTAGGATCACCTGGCACTTAACATGGAAGGGAGAGAAAGAGCTGGAGATCAACCAGCCTGGGCAGTCCAGGGATTTAGGGCCCTAGCCTCATATGGGCTTCCCGGAATGCTCGGACTCCCACAGGTGCTGCAGCACTCAATTTCCAGGCTGCTTCCTGCATGACTCCTCCATCCTGCTGGCGATTGCAAGCCTGTGTGGGATACAAGGGACCACTTCTGCCAATGAAGTTGCAGCTATGTTCATTTCCCTTCCAAATTAACATCCCACTGCCCCATAATAAAGATGTCAGATCGCAACAAAGGGCCCTGAAAAAGACGATCAAGGCTGTTGGGCATAGGACATCAAGCAGCCACTCTGCCAAGGTATGGGAGCCCCAAGGTGGGACCCTATCCACCCACTCAGACAGCCAGTTTCCCCATCACTGGAATGCGCTCAGCCCTGCCTGCCATCCTCCTTCCCGGCACATTTACCACTTGGCCAATGCACTTGGGACTGAGACACAATTAATCCCTGCTCTAACCACATTTCTTTTTTCCCAGAGAATGAATCTGATAGACCCGCAGTGTCAATAGGAGAGCACCATTCTGAATGCTAATTGCCCCCAAGAGTTCTGCAGAGGGTACAGGAGAGGCTAGGATTCTGGTCTCCATAGAACGGGCACTCTCAGATTCGGAAACCCTACCTGGCGTTATCAGCAGCAACTCGATGCAGGGGCCACCCTCCCAGCCGAGACAGCAGTAGCCAAAGACCCTCAAGTTTCCTCCAGGGTAACATAAGGCTGGTTGCTGAAGCCACAGCAGTCAGGTAGCGGGGAGAGTGCACAGCCGGGGCACAGCAAGTCTCCACTCTACACCACTGAGGGGAGGCAGCAGAGGGCGAGGATTTAAAATGCAGCAGATGAGATTTAGGTTAGATTCACAGAGCAACTTCCTGACAGAGAGGGAAGCACTGGAAAGGCTGACCCATTACTTAAATTTCACTGTGGCTCACAAGAGGCTGATTGTACTGCCCGCCAGGAAGTTAGTTAAGTAGCCAGGAGGTGGCTTTCTGCACACAACAGTCAGGAGCAGGGACTTCAGCAGGCCAGCCCACAGCTGCCTCAAGTGCCATGGCTTTTTTGCCTTTTAATATGAAGTAAATAGAACACAATATGCACTTTTAAGTGTACTTTGACCTATGACTTCCAGTTCTAGGAATCTAAAAAAAGCAGTTAAATATCCTTATGTATTTTAGGGGAACATTTATATGGTTTAAAGGAAGCCATCTAAATAGTCACTGAACAGAGAGTGATTAAGAAAATAATGGTACATGTACCCCACAGATGATTGTGCAGCAAATAATTTTTATAAAGTATATGTAATGATCTGGGAAGTACAGATGATATATCAAGTGAATAAAACATTAAAATGAGTATGTGCCCCCAAAAAAGCAAAAGTGCATTTCAAGAAAGAATGGAAATACAGCAAAATGTTAGTAGCAATCACCCCTGGGTGTAGAAATGAATGTTTTTATTTTTCTCTTTGGTGTTTTCCAAATTTCCTAAAAACAAGCACATTTTAATAATCATAAGCTACAGACAAAAAAAGAGCAGTCTGTTGTATGACGTACCTCAGTGCCATAAATCTACTTCATCTGCACAGCCATTATTCCCAGAAAGCAAAACAGTGACACTCAATCTTCTACTTGGCGAGACAAACATCATTTCTCTTCCAGATGGCTCAGCGCACCCTCTGCAGCCATCTGAAAATGACTCTTCGCTATTTCTCTCTGGATAGTACAGGGTCTTCCCTTCCCTGTTCCACCTCCCTCCCCCCCAAAGATTCATGGGACTCTCATTCTGTGACCAGACCCTCCCCTTTCACATCCAATTACAATGTGCCTAAATGAGTCTGAAAGGCACAGGAGAAAGGTGGAATACCACAAAGAACTGAGTTTTATTGGATTAACCCTAAGAAGTATTGAACTGCCAGATTCAGAGACGGCCACTATTTACTGAATGTCCAACAGCTGTAGGTACTGGGCAAGATGCTTTCACATACTTTGCAAACTAAGAATCATTAACCCTATTTTATACATGAAAAGACCGAGGCTCCAGAACTCATGTCAACTTGTCTCAAATCACACAGATAGGGACAGAGCCAGATATTGCTCACCTGAGTCTAAGTCAGAAAATATTCCTCCCTAGTCACTTCTAGCACTGGCATCTTTGCAGGGAACACAACACAAACCACTTATCTTTCCAGATTTACACAGCTGCTCTCAGCACCCTGAGGCAGGTCATACTGTTTCTTTCTTGCACACTTTCTGTCTTCACCAGTACCCATGGACAAATGCACCAGGTCCAAGTAAACATCTCGGTCAACGAGCCACTGTGGCCAAATTCCCCAATCTGCTTCAAGATCCTTATGGTGAATGACCACTGTGTGGGACTCACAAACAAGGCTCTCTAGGGGTGTCTGAAACTCTGGTGAGAGGAGAGGGCCCTAGAGTGCAATAAAAAGGTGCACATACTCAAGATCATCTTTTATTCTCACAACACGTTTTCATCTCCTCTCACAGATGGGGAAATTGAGGTTGGAGAACAGGTTACTCTGTTCTATCAGCAACAGAACTAGCTCCAGAACTGAGGTCCTCTGATTCTCAGCCTCTCCTCTTACAAGCTTTATGGCCATGGGCCCATTACTTAACCCAAGTCTCATTTTCCTCAATTACAACATGAAAATAGCAGTCCTACCTTGAGCAGTTGTTGTGAGAACTGAATGGGATAAAATAGGTTAAAAAGCTAGCAGGTGCCCAGAATGCTCTCAGCTCTATTATCGCACAAACCTGAAGCAGAGCAGCATGGCTTTTCCATGCTACCTCCCCACTCTGAAAGGCTTTCATGCAAAAACAAGACCTTAAGAGCCTATACCAATTTAGATGAAAGCAACCTCCAGCTTGCAAAGTCTGGCCTGTAGCCTCCTGGTTGTCAGATCTTAATGCAAACTTTGAGCACGTTAGTCTCTGCCATAGTCTCTTTCCTGACCCCCTCATGCCGTCACTCCAACTGTCCTTCAGTGGCACTTCTGTGGTCAGTTTCCTTAGGAAGTTTTCACTTATCTCCCCAGGCAGATTTAAGTC
Source organism: Uropsilus gracilis (assembly GCA_004024945.1). Classification (NCBI taxonomy): domain Eukaryota; kingdom Metazoa; phylum Chordata; class Mammalia; order Eulipotyphla; family Talpidae; genus Uropsilus; species Uropsilus gracilis. The sequence goes on from PVHY01000398.1 coordinate 235,324, forward strand.
TAAGAATCCTACACTTAGAGTCATATTGGGGAGCTCACTGCTATTATCAAAACTGGCTAGCTCCCCCCTCTAGACAGAAGCACATCCGAATGTGCTAGCCTCCCTTAATTTATTTTTCTTTTCTTTGAGACTAGGTCTCATTATATTTCCCGGGCAGTCCCAAACCTGAGGACTCAAGTGATCCCTAGCCTCAGCCTCCCAGGTAGTTGGGATTACAGGTGTGTGCCACCACGCCCAGCTATTTTTTTTTTTAAATACTAGGTCTTGCTATGTTGCCAGGGGTAATCTCAAAGCCGCAGATTCAAGTGATTCCTAGCCTCTACCTCCCAAGTAGTTGGGATTATAGGGGCAGGCTACTATGCCCAGCCCTCCCTTAATTTTCAATCCCTATCTGTACTGGTTTTCCATAGCTGATAAAATATATTACCACAAATTTAGTGATGTCAAACAACAAAGCTTTATTATTTGATACTTCCAGAGGTCCAAAATAAGTTTCAAATGGGTAAAATCAAAGTTTCTGTAGGGTTGTGCTCCTTCTGCAGGCTCTAGAGAATTCCTTCCTCTGTTCAGCTTCTGGAGGCTGCTTCCATGCCTTGGCTCATGGCCCCACATCATCCCAACCTCTGCTGCCTTTGTCAGTTTCTTTCTCTTCAATCTGACCCTCATAAAAATCCTCAGGTTACATTGATGCCACCAAGTAAAACCCAGGATGCTCTGCCCATCCCAAGACTCTTCGCTTAATTGCATCTGCAAAGTCCATATACTACATAAGATAACATATCACAGGTTCTGGGAATTAGAATGTGGGCATCTTTTGGGGTGACTTCATCCAGCCTCCCCATTATCACAGTACCTAGTGCACAGCAGATGAGCAGTGACTATCTGCCCCATGCAACAGATTGAGCTCCAAATGTTCCTAAACCACTGAGAGGTACAACTAATTGGTTAGTTTAGAAAGAACCCAAAGCTTAGACCCCAAGTTCTAGTCAAAACCTCCCAAAGGAGGCCTTCTCTCTCCATAACCTGCAACTCTGGGTTATTTTTTCAGCTAACCTAGAGCAACCCACACTTTAATCACCATTCTTCCATTCTAGATAAAAACCTATTAGTTGATTCCCTGAACTTTGAAAGTACGGATAGATTAATCAGCCTCAAAAACCATGCAGTAACTGCCCTTTAAATAGACTGACAGACATAGTCTGTGTCTTTGTGGGGCTCACAATCCATACTGTATCATCACAGTGTGAACAGAAGTCAAAAGGATAAGAGTTCCATCACTTACCAGCTTGAGTCAAATTTGATAAATACCACATATTATATATACAGCATATCTTTAAAATCCTTTCAAAATCAAGCCTTAAATTAGCAGGCTATAGTGGCAACCTAGCAACCTCACCATAGTCATTTCCACTTGAACTTTCTCTCTGAACAAGATGTCAGAATCAGAGGAGGGGCAGGCTGGGTCCAGGGCTTAACCACTTTGCAAAGTGCAGCAGGTGGTTAGGAGGGAATTAAAGAAGCCCAGCTAGGATCTGAACTCTTGAATGACCATGGGCTTATTTGAATCAAACTCTTTCTTAATGTACACAGAGTGAGCCTATTAATACTGACCCACAGGTAAAATCCCTAGCAGGTGATGTGTTTTCACTGGGGCTGGCCCCCTTCTTCCTGCCCCTGGAAGACTAACCAGCAGGGTAAGTAAATTCTGTCGGAAAGCACAAACTGGTGCATATGCACTGTTTTCCCATTGTTATCCACATATTACCCACATGAAGCCTCGTGATTTTGCTTGTTTGTTTGTTTTTTGGAGACTAGGTTTCACTGTTGTTGCCCGTGGAACCACAGGCTCACGTTGCCTGGGGTACCGCAGACTCAAGCAATCCCCAGCCTCAGCTTCCCAGGTAGCTGGGATTATAGGAGTGCGCCACAACACCCAGCTATATTTTTGGGACTAGGTCTCACTATGTTGCCCCGAGCAGGACTAGAACCATGATCCCTAGCCCCAGCCGCTTCATAGGCTGAAGCTTACAGGCATGCACCACAATGCCTGGCTAGCCTCCATGATTTCTGCCATATCCTGCTATTTCCCTGCTCAACCTGTACTTCCACTTCTTTCTTTAAATAGACCACACAGACTTTAGCCACATCCTCAGCAATTACTGCTGCCAAATGATGAGTTTGATGTTCTATTTCTCTTCTAACGCACATGAAAACTTATACACTCATGCATAAAACTTAAAATTTTAAAAAGTCACTCTTGTATTATCCCATACTCTTTCACTTTTAGGGGAACTGGGAAAATAAAAACATTTGGTTGATTATGCTGACTCAACTGAAATTATGTATTCCCATGTCATTTCCCTTCTCTAATATTCAGTCTCCCCCAAATAAGAAAATAAGGAGGTTAGGTCTACACAACTTTTCCACACCCTTCCAGTGATTCTGAGATTATCAAAACGATCAAGAATGCAAGCAGGGAATACTTAAAAAATAATAATAAAAGCTACTCAAAAATAATTACTCATTCATCTTAAAGCCTGAAACAGGGAAAGGTTAAAGGAATGACACTGAGGTGTGGCCATATAGTCACTCATCTGGAAAACTTTGATCACATGCTTTTTGTCTCATCACTGTACCAGCAGTTTTTTGTTAAGACACTTAACTCTTTAACGGGACAGTCTGAACTTGAATTTTACCCCAGGTGTTTGTTACTTTTAGCACTTAGGCAAGTTATTTAACCTTGTAGTTTGTGATTGTAAAAAGGTAGCATCTCCCCTTCATACAATTGAGGATTAAATGCAAGCTATTTGCCAGGCACAGTGGCACATGCCTGTAATCCCAGCGTTGGGAGGCCAAGGCCAGGGATCACTTGAGTCCTCAGGTTCTAGACTACCCCAAGCAACATAGCAAGACCTAGTGTCTAAAAAATAGCCGGGCATGGTGGCGTGTGCCTGTATTCCTAGCTACCTGGAATCACTTGAGTCTACAGGCTTGGGACTACCCTGGGCAACACAGCAAGACCGAGTCTCAATAAACAAATAAATGCAAGCGATTTGTCTAAAGCACCTATCTCAGAATTAGATACAATAAGTTTTTGCTAATGATGTGATGTCTTTACTAATTACTTGTGTAGACATCTGTCTCTCCCACTTAATTATAAACTCTCTGAAGGTAAGAGTGCCTTGTTCATCTTTCTCTCCCTCTTAATATCTAGCACTGTGTTTCACTAAAAAGAAAGAAATTAAACTCAATTGTTAGGGAATCAAAGTTTACAAGAAGCATGCCTGCTCCAAGACAGAAAACTGGGTATGACCAGAGATGTATGAATAAATCTTCCCTGGCAAAACTAAATGTTCCCACTTCTTAAAAATCTTTAGAAATCCATCAAAATGTAAACAATTATGTAAAAGTTGTCTTTTAGACTTAGTTTATGAAACCTCTCCTTTTCTTCCCTTTGTACTTTTCCAAATTTTCCACAATTGCACAGAAAAGAGAAAACTGTAAAATACTGAGATTGTGTGCATTGGAGTTAGAAACCTGCCCAACTGTTTCCACCATTACAGGTCTGGCTACCTGACCTCGGGCAAGTCCCTCTGGCATTCAGTGAGATGACAGGAACAACACCCATTCGGATGACATTGTCAGGCTGTTATGAGAGCCACTGCACCCAGATCAATGCCAGGAAAACCCCATCTCCACTAACAAGAGCTCTGCATCTTCTGGGAAAGTCTGAAGACCCACCAGTTGTTTTATACATTTTATTCCAAATCAGACCTTTATTCCTTTACTAGTGTTCACACCCTCATGTTAGCCATGTCATAAAGAGAGTAACCCACAAAACTATTTTCTTACCCTATAAATATGATACAAAAGCAATGAGAATGAATTTGCGGCTGGGATCACAATTGTTAATGAGTGGCCCAGTGTTGAAAACACCACCAGCTGATAAATTTCTTCCTTTTCTTCCCCCCAACACATTTAAAACTTCAGATGTGAGCGCTTACTGGCAGGTTGTTTAGAGCAGACGGAAGGAGACAAAGCAGCTCACCAGAACCATGGAAAAGAAAGATGGAATCTTGAAAACTCTGAACCTCTTTCTTAAAAGGCACCATTAGGCAAGTGAGTGCAAGAAGGTAAAGTACACAAGAATGCACTTAAAATCAACAGGCATAGTGGCGTGCGCCTGTTGTCCAAGCTCTGGGAGGCAAGAGGCTTGGGATTGTTTGAGTTTGCAGGTTCAAGACTACACCAGACAACATAGCAAGACCTGGTCTCGAAAAAGCAGCCAGGTGCCATGGTGGGCGCCTGTAATCCCAGCTACCTGGGAGGCTGACTGGAGATCGCTCGAGTTCATGGTACCCTGGGCAACATAGTGAGACATAGTCTCAAAAAAAAAAAAAAAAAAAAAATCACAGCCAAAATGCTGGCCCTTTAGCCCTGCAGAACCTATAGCTATGGGAACAAATGACAAGAGAAGCCCAAAAGGACAAATTAACAAATAAGCTTTATAAACTTACATCCTAGGGTATTAGAATAAGTCAATGGAAGAAAGGCAGTGTAATAAGACACTTGCAGAAACTTCAGTATATTCCTACTTTGGGTGAAAGAGGTGTTCAGATGCCTGGTTTCACAGCAGGTCAGCTACCCAAGAGCAAACAATTCCTAACAGTTTGACTTCCATATTAATAAAATATGGGTAGTAATTAAGTGCGTGACAAATTGTTGCGGGAATTAAATGAGATGATACACAAAAGCACTTAAAAGAGTATCTGGAACACTGTGCTCTATCAGGAATTATTTGCATGCTGCATTACAGTTTTGCCTCTATTATCCCATGTGAGCAAAAGAACTGTGTGAGGCAGGTTTTATCATTCTCAAAGAATTGGCTCAAAGAGATAAAAAAAAAATTCAGAGTCACATAGCTAAAAAATGTCAGGTTGCTCCAAGGATTACATCCCCTAATCCCAGCTGTGGAGAGATCTGCTTAGCAAGAGTTTGAGCATGCTACCTTTCCAGCCCAAATGTGCTGTGTGCCTGAGGCCACGGATGCACAGGTCTCCAGGCTCTTGGAATATTGAAAAACAGGTTTGATGTGAAGACAGGAAGAAACCCTTGCAGGGCACTTCTCACATCTGAGCTCACGGATAAGCCAGGTATGACCTCTGGGGTTGGCACAAAATAGGTTTTTCATTTTCTACATAACAAAATAACTCAGCTGTCACTCCAAGGATCCTCCCTGCTACCTTTAATTTTAAAATAACTAATAGCTACTAATGAACAACAACTGTGCTAAATCCTTTACAAACATCTCAAAATCCTCACAACTACCCATGGGAGGGAAGGTGAAGGAGGTACCTGTGTAACAGGCATAGGAGCTCAGTGTCCCAATAGAGGAGTAGGGACACAAAACTAGTAACTAGAGACTTACTTTAAACTCAAGTCTGCAAAGAAAATGCCAAACACCATGTGCCTCAATTAATTTCTCTCTCCCTCACTCCTGTTTTTCTAAAGGGCAGAGGCCTGGAATATGAGCCTCTATTCTGTTCACTAGAGACAGTATAACTCTTAGGGAGGAATTCTGCAAACCAAGCAGGCAGAATCTGCCAGGGTCTTCATCCTTTTTCTCTTCTTGATTTTGTGTCATTCAGAACAAACCTTGAGCTGGGCATGGTGGTGCATGCCTATAAGTGGCAGCCTAGGAAGCCACGGCCAGGGCCAGGGATCGCGGTTCGAGTCCCACGTAGTGAGACCTAGTCCCAAAAAAATAGCTGGGTGTGGTGGCACGCGCCTGTAATCCCAGCTACCTGGGAAGATGAGGCTGGGGACTGCTTGAGTCCCTGGAACCCCGGGCAACGTGAGCCTGTGATTCCACAGGCAAAAATCATTAGAGCTAGTCTCAAAAAAAAAAAAAAAAAGAACAAACTTTGAGAGCACCTTTCTTTAAGCCTGGGTAATTTCTCCTGCTGCTAATCTCAGGAAGAGATGCCATGCCACAGCTGCTGAGAAGCACAGTAATAGCCACAACCACTGCCACCTTTAAGAGGTAAGGGAGAAGACAAAGCCAGGAGCTGGTATATAGAAACAGGTTGTGGGGCACCCAGGCCCCAAGACAGAAGCTGCCAATGATGTTGGAGTCTCCACAGCTGCTCTGCATGGCACAGGCATTAGGAGCAGGACACACTGCCTCATGGCCCCAGGGACCTAGCATCCACCCACTCTTAACAGAATAACCTTGACTGAGTAGCATCCCCAGGCAGTGGCCATTACCAGGGGACGTTGAACCAGGAGGCTGAAGGTGAGCAGATATCCCTTAACAACAAAAAAACCTGTTCCTAATCAGAGTCCTTTCCAAACCTTCAAGTCAGAGGGTCAGCAAATCTGGGCCCTGCTAGTGGAGGTGGCACTCTAAAGGCATGTGTCTGGGAGACAGGTGCTGCTGAATAGACATAGCACAAACCCAGGTGAGAGGACAGGTGACACGAATTCCAACCCCCACCCCCCCAGGAGTCAGAGCCAGCCTCTCTGAAGCCAAGTCATTCATTCATTTCCTGCCTGGAAGCTGGGGTGAGATGGGTACAGTGCTGCCATAAGAGTCCTGCCCTGGAGACCAGAGGGGGAGAGGAGGGGAAGGGGAG
>PVHY01000399.1:0-18514 GCA_004024945.1 Uropsilus gracilis
CTCCCTCCTTCCCTCCCTGGGGAACCACAGGCTCATGTTGCCCTAGGTACCATGAACTCAAGTGATCCCCAGCCTCAGCTTCCCACATAGCTGGGATTATAAGCATGCGCTACCACACCCTGCTGTTTTTTGAGACTAGGTCTCACTTTGTTGCCCTGGGTGGGTCTCGGGTCTCAAACCCATGAACTCAAGCAATTCTAGTCTCAGCTGTTCTCTGTAGCTGCACTTAAAGGCACGCACTACTGTGCCCAACTAAAAGATATTTTCTAAATAAATTAGATTCTGTTTTCTATGTTTATGCTTGCCGTGCTTTTTATTATTCATTTTGGCTTCATTAGCATGGTGTATCTTTACCCCTGATACATTATATAATTATCTAGTAGTACTTATTATTTAACTGCTCACCTGGAGGTACTATTGTATATCTTCTTTTAAAGCATGTGTTTTAAATTTTTGAATGATATAAAAGAGGATATATAAGATGACAAATAAGCATATAAAGCATTTTTAGAAGTGTAAATCAGAAACATAATAGTATAACTATACAGGAATTATGTTGGGATACTTCTTGGAGGTATTGGAATAGTTCTGTATCTTGTAGTCATGGCATGACTCTCTGTAGCTAAAAATTCATAGACTGTACAGATATATACAAACAAGACTGTAAAACTAATGATTTCTGAATGGGGTCTGTAGTTTAGCACTTACCAATGTCAACTTCCTGGATTTAATCATGGACTGTGGTTCGTTAATATGCTATCATAAGAGGAAGCTTGGAGATGGCAACATTGGAGCCCACTGAACTCTTTGTGCAGCTTATTATTAATCTAAAATTATTATTTGGCTATTGAGTAAGTCCTAATTGTTGATATCTTTGCATCATGCATTTAAATTGGTTCCGTCTTTATAAATCTGATATGCATTTTAAAAGAAAATTTTAACATTGATTTGTAATATTATGTAGATTTTATGTATACATTATTATACTTCAGCTAGTACTTATTCTACCTTACAATCTCAACCAGAAGTCTAATTTCCATTCGCCACCATATAGTGCCCCTTTTGTAACATACTGGATTTGTCTATCCTCCATACCGCTTTCCTTCTGGTAACCACCAGCTTTCTCTCTCATAAGATTGGTTTTGTTTTGTTTTGTTTTTAAGTTTCAGGTGTATAGTTTTATATTTCAACATCAATATATGCTGTATTAAGATCATGACCAAAAATGCGGTTTCCATCCACATCATACTTTCTCCCCCTTTATTCGTTATATTCATCTCCAGTCCTTCTCTTGTAATCACTGCTCTTAGAAACTGTTTGTTTTGTTTTGTTCAGATCATACAGTCTTTATCTTTCTTCAGTATTTGTATTTTTTTCAGGATTTGACTTACTCTTTTTAGCATAATTATCCTAAATTTCACCCATGTAATTGCAAATGACATAATTTCTTCTTCTGTTCTTATAACAGTACTAATGTCACATTATTTATATATCCATGGTTTTCTTGACAACAGGTATCTCTTTTGAGAAAAACTTCCCTAGGTAACTTCAATATTGTAAGACCATCATAGAGTATAATTGCACCAACCAAAATAGCATATTGTGCTCTATTGAGTAGCTGGTTGGAACCACAGTGGTATATGCAGTCCATCTTTGGCTGAGATATAATACTTGATGGATGACTGTATAACCAATTATTCTTTATTGACTTATCTGTTGATTGGTACCTAAATAGTTTCCTATCTTGGCATTATGAAAAATGCTGCAGAAGGTATGTATATATCTTTTTTAATTGGTTTATTCATATTTTCACATAAAATCCAGAAGTAGAAGAGTTGATCATAAGATATTTCTGTACTTAATTAGTTTGAGAAATTTCTATACTGTTTTTCATAGTGTCTGCAGGGTTTACATTCTCAACAGCAAAGTCAAGGATTCCCTTTTCTCCACAATCTGACCAATAACACCCATTGTTTCTTGTCTTTTTAATAACAACCATTCTAACTATTCTAAGTCGATATTCACATGGTTTTGATTTGCATTTTCCAAAGCATAAATGTTTGTGAACACCATGATATGTATATCTTACAACAATAATTGTAACAGGAAAAAAAATAAATTTAGAAAATAGGCCGGGCATGGTGGCACATGCCTGTAATCCAAGCGCTAGGAGGCAAGAAGCCAGGTATTGTTTGAGTTTGCGGGTTCAAGACTGCCCTGGGCAACATAGCAATTCCTGATCTAGAAAAAGCAGCTGGGCACCAGGGCGTATATCTGTAATTCCAGTTAGAGGCTGAGGCTGGGGATCGCTTGAAACCACGGGATCGAGACTACCCCAGGCAACAGAGCAAAACCTAGTCTCCAGGAAAAAAAAAAAGGAAAAAAGAAAGAAAAGAATAGAAAATAATCAAGAGGTTTTAGACATTTTATGAGTCCTAAGAAATGTAATTCTGAATACAATCTAGCTCTTGGGTAATTTTATAGACCTTTTATAAGACAACTACATTTCACTGTAGTCAGTTATAATGTGTAATTTTCTAATGTGTAAACCTTTTCCAAGAAAGAGTCTAAAAGACTAGAAAACTGCATGAAAATTAATTTTGCAAGATTTTTCTTTGTTAATTTCTTTAAAATTTCAAGATTGTAAACCCAAAACATAACTTCATTTTCAAAATGATTCATTATATAGAGAAAAGTGGTGACACTCATGACTTCTTAGAATTATGTACTTTAAATTGAAATTTTGGGTGGTCAGTTATATCAGTGCTATAAACATAAGATCTCAACTGCCTATGACATCCTTTTCCTTTATTTCATGAATTTAAATCCATTTCATAATTTCAGCTCAAGCATTACTTCTGAAGGTCTCTGGCACTGTTCTTTCTTCTGGTCTGTATTTGGTACCACTCAAATATCTTTTTATAATAGAAATGGTGGTATTTGGTTAAAAAAAAAAAAACAACCAAACTCGAGAATACATTTTTCATCTTAAATATACAAATAAATTATTCAAAACGTGAGACTGCCTAACCTATTCTAGTGATATTTAGCAGAGATATATTTGTAACTGGTAGAAGAAGAATCATTCCCTAGGTACAAGATCAATTGCTGTTCATTTTATTCACCTGAAGATAAATCACTTTCACAGATTTTGCAGACTTTTCCTTTTCCTGAAAAAAATGATTTATTAAAGTGGAAGTTTCTTTACTATATCAATGCTGGCTTACTCTTTCCTTTATAATATTTTTTTATTGAAGGAAGCCAGAGGCCAGAGTAGTCTTGTCTGTTCTGCTCTTTATTTCATTGTTATTTTTAAACCAGTTCATGAAATTCCTTTCCATTCTGAAAGATTATTTTTCTCCTACATATGAGGGAATTTTAAACTACTTGAACTGATATAATATATTTTATTACTATAAACTGTCTTTAATTTGATTTAAAAATATATGAATTGATTCTCATTCTTAAGCATGATTTTGAGATTCAACCCTTTTGACCATAAAAAAAAAAAAAATAGTGACTTTTGGTACATGTGAGGGAAGGAAAAGTGTAGAATATTGATTTAAAATATAAAAACATTTTCAATGTTTCATAATATATGTCCATTTTCCCCTTGTTTATTTCATTTGAGGAAAATTCAGTTTCTCTATATTACTGTATAGAGTTTGAATGTGAGTTTTCATTTCTACACTATAGTGACTTTTCATTTTTGTGTTTTCAAACTAGGTTTCAAATGATGTATTCTCATTTCTAGTTTGGGATCTCTGGTCATTACTATTCAAACTATAAGCATATAGACCTTTTGTGAAACTGAACAAATATTGTAGCATTTGCTTTAATGAAGAAGTCCTGACTAATCTGAAAATTTAGTGTATACAGTATATATATATACAGTATATATATATATATATATATATGGGTGCATTAATTGATAATCAGGGAACAAATAAAAATGGAAATTCCATAATAACATATATATATATATATATAAATAGTGGAATAATACTGAGGAATTGCTATTTGTGGGAGATTTGTTTTCTACTCAATGTACTTTCATATATTTTCAGAATATATTTTTATTACAAATATTTAATACTTAATTTTGAAAAATTAAAACTGGCATATTTATGTGGAAGTAATTTATTTAATCAATAATTACTGACCCTTTGCAAAATATAATTACTCTAGGATATTATTTGTAGATCATTAAACATTGTCTTTTATATACCTTGAAAAACCCACTAAATTCTCCACTAAGAAATGTTCCTTTTTGTTTTAATTGAGATACCATTGATCTACAATGTTATGATTTGGAAGTGTAGAATCTCCTTCAGGTGTTGTTACCACATTGCACCCACCACCAAAACACAAAGAGTCTTCTACCCTAGTCCATTGTGCTCTATCTCTACTTTCTTGTCTTCTCCCTCTTCCCTTTTAGAACCTCCAGTTCATAGTCAGTTTCCCAGGGTATGGTATAGGTTTGACTTTATAAAAAACATTTCTTAACCATTGTAAAATTAATTGTTCATCAGACATTTATTGTAATTGTCAGAAATTTAAGTGAGGTTTTATGACTCACCTGATTAATAAATTCTTGTGTTCATTTTCTTATGCTATAACTGCTACATCCTAAGTTGGAGCTTTTTACTCATCAATACTTTTCTTCTTCATTATTGTATACTGCAAGAAGTATATTCAAAATGATATCCTGCATTTATTTCTTATGCATTAACATTTTTATTTTGTGCCTTTCCCAAGACTTCTTGTACTTGTCATACTGTATTGTGTACATTGAAAATATTTTTGTAGTAATTGCTTCTTGTTATCTCTGTCTTGTCTTAATTATTATCTCCTCTGGTCTTTTTATGTCTTCAAACTGTTTCTGTATGTTTTATTTTCTTAACCCAAAATTCACCATGTGTTGTCCCTCGTGGTAATTTTCCATAGCAAGAAATAACTTATTAAAGTTTTGTGTATTCATTTATTTAGCTATCATTGTATTGGAAATTTAGAGAGTTGTTCATTTACAAACTTCCTTAGTTCAGAAATACACTAAAGTAAGATGCTCAGGTTTATGTTATTATGGTTGTTTCTGCCTGTCTTTTTAAGAAATTTGAAGACTTAGAGAGTAATACAACTTATATTTAGCACAAATATCACCTTTCTTGGTACTTTTTCATAGCCTCTCTCCTTTACAGGAAATTTAAGTATCTTTAACATTAGTCTCATGCTACTTAAAAAAAAAAAAAAAAAGGCTTTATTAAGATAAAATTTGCTTGCCATATAATTCATTCACTTAAATATAATCTGTGCTTTTTAGTATATTCATAATATGTGTATTTACCATGAGTGTCATATTTTGACCATTTTCATTATCTCAAAAAAAAAAAAACTATACTTTTTAGCTATCACCCACTGTTCTTTTCCCATGCCTATTTAGGACCCTTGCACTCTATTTGAATTTCAGAATCAGCTTGCCAGTATCTACACAGAATAAATGACAGTGATCATTTGGGTAGTTCTACCATAGTAACAATGTCAAGCCTGTTCATAAACATAGGGTATTTTGGGCTTTATTTAGATCTTTAAATTATTTTAAAATATTCCATAGATTGGCTTTAACTGACCTTTTGGTTTCTCTGTATTCCACATATCAGTAACACTGTCTGATGTTTGTCTTTCTCCTTCTGACTTATTTTCCTTACATAATTCCCTCTATTCCATACATATTAATTTCCTCCATTATCCATCATATACCATATGTGTATGTGTACATATATGCATACATAAAACAATGTAAAACAGTGAGTTGTAGTTCCACAAATACTTTAATCTTATTGATATAAAGGTTATAGCAATTATATTTCATAAGATCTCTTCTAAAGAGAAATATATTAAATATAGTCATAATTTTTAAATTTATGTCACCAGATTTTTCTGTAATTAAACTTTTTATTGAGTTTATTGCCATTTAAATTTGTACTTTAAGAGTGATACTAATACAAAGCCATAATAATTAAAACAGCTTGGTACTGGTATAAAAACAGACAATCAGACCAATGGAACAGAATTGAGTCCCCGGAAATAAAATCACTCATAAATAAAATCACTCAAAGATTAGTCAACTAATCTTTGACAAAGGAGTGAAAAATTTACATTGGAACAAAGATAGCCTCTTCAATAAATGGTGCTGGGAAAACTGGACTAAGACATGCAAAAAATTGTACCAAGACAACTCCTTCATACCACGTACAAAAATAAATTCAAAATGGATAAAAGACTTAGAGATGTCAGACCTGAAACCATAACATACATAGAGGAAAACTTGGGCAAAACCCTCCATGAATTACAAATCAGAAATCCCTTTCTGGAAACATCTATAGATCAAAAAAAAAAAAAAAAAAATGAAGGAAAACATAAGCAGATGTGACTACACCAAACTAAAAAGCTTTTGTACAGCAAAAGATACAACAAAAAACCAAAAAGAAGCCCAACTGAATGGGAAAATATTTCTGCCCTCCACAAGACTGATAAGGGTTTAATAATGAAGATCCACAAGGAACGCACACAACTAAACGAAAGCAAAACAAGAAGCCCAATCAGAAAATGGGGAGAAGAACTAAAAAGACACTTCTCCAAAGAGGAAATACAAATGGCCAGCAGACACATGAAAAATTGCTCAATATCACTAGCAATAAGGGAAATGCACATCAAAACCACAATGAGATACCACCTTACACCAGTAAGAATGGCCCACATCCAAAGAATGGGCAACAAGTGTTTGCGTGGCTGTGGAGAGAAAGGAACACTCTTACACTACTGGTGGGAATGGAAACTGGTCCAACCACTATGGAAAGGTGTGCGGAGGACCCTCAAATTAATGAAAATGGAACTACCATTTGACCCAGATATATATATATATATATCTGGTGTGTGTGTGTGTGTGTGTGTGTGTGTGATTCACACACTATGGAATCTTACCCATCAATTAAAAATGGCAAGTTTGATGATTTTATGATAACATGGATTTACTTAGAAGAAATCATATTAGCAGAAACAAGTCAAAAAGAAAAAGACCAAATGGTCTCACTAATATATGGGATATAGGGAAAAATAAACAGAAGCCATGAGGAAAAGTCAAAACAAGCTAAGCACCAAACTAAAGCACACAGCGAGACCTGCTCCCAAAAAATACCTGGGCATGGTGGCGCATGCCTGTAATCCCAGTTACTTAGGAAGCTGAGGCTGGGGATTGCTTGAATCCATGATACCCCGGACACCGTGAGCCTGTGGTTCCATGGACAAAAATAGCAAGACCTAGTCTCAAAAAAAAAAAAAAAAAAAAAAAAAAGTTCTGATCATTATGTGTTAAAAAGGTTTTCATTTAAAAATATCATTTTAAGACAACATTTAAAAATACGTATTCAACAAATTGGTATATGAGTTGTAATTCAAGCAACTAAATGTCTGGCTTTGATTAGCTTCTCTCCTGATTACTACTGTTGAGTAGAAGTTTCATACGGGAATAGTAAAAAGTGAACTCATCATTCTCTTGAGCATCTGGAGTAAGTTCTTGTCAGCATTGAAATAGTAATTTTATCCTTTTATCAGTATAGCAAATCCTGACTCATACAGAAATATTCCAGTGTCTGTGAAATTTTTTTTTTTGCTAAAATAATTTCATCTCTGTGACCCCTATATAGTTCCTTTATAAACAGTCAGAATTTCTCTGTGACACATTTCCTTCAACTTTTTTTTTTTAATTCTTTAAATCACTACCTCTGTAAATGGTTATTGGGATACCTCCCTCTCCCTCTGACGCCCCCTCCGTTCACTCAGACCCCTGCTCTCTCTTTGTTGTTTGTTAATCTGTGTTAAGTCCATTAGTTTTTCTTTCCTGTGGCAGGGTTTTTTCACTGGGTGAGGAACAGTGTTCTTGGGACAAGGCAAACCGTGCTGGTAGGTTTTCAGTCTTTACCTTGTGTTGGGCAGCCAGTCTATTTATTTGTGGTCTGTTCCTGTTTTCTCATTGCTGACTGCTTTTTCCACTTCCTTTTCTTTGTTATTTTGCTGCCTCTTTATCTTATAGTTCTGGCGTCTGGTTTAGGGAGCCTTAAACCCCAGCTAATGTCTGTGAAGAAGTTTCTCTGGATACAAGCATTTGTAAATGGCTGTTGTAGATCATCTAATCTGCCTCAGTTGACAGCTTTGCTGTGGGGCCAATGCCCCAACTTTGTGGTCTTTCTCTCCCGTGGAATGGGGAGGAGCACTTTGCTCTCTTAAATGGTGGCTAAGAAAGAAATGAGACTTGGGCTCTTCCAGTCCCAGTGAGCATGTAGTCATGAATTAGTGGCATCATGTCTCTGTAATTATTTTTTCAGTTCCACATGCACTGGTTCTCTCAATATTCCATCTCTTGTGTCTTGCTCAGATGTGTGGTCTGGTTCAGTTTACTTGGTCCCTCACCCATTCTGTGACATTGTTTGTATTATTTGTGCTCTTCTTCCTCCTGAAGAGTGTAATGGAAGGGGCATCCTACACCTCCCCCCCTTCCCTCCCCCCTCCACCCCCTCACCTGTGTGCCAGTACCTCCTGGTGTGGGGGTGGGACCTGGAAGTCTGGGCATGCACAGTCCCAAGCTCCATTAGGGTGGCAGCTGAACGGGACCATGCTGCAGGACCATCTGCTGGCAGATGGCTGCCACACTTATATGTGCAGTCACCCACTGGTAGGTGGGGCTAAGACCCCACCCACACTCTCCAGTGTGGGGGTCCTACCCAGAGTTCCTAATCACCTTTGCTCCCTGCTTGGAAAGGGTCTCCAACCCCCCAGGTCCCCAAGTGTGCTTGCTGGTGGGCCATTTCTTTTGACTTTTACCATTGCTTTAATAATTATTCATGAAATCCTTAAAATTGGTATCAAAACAATTACTTTCTGAAAGTAACATCACCTCTGGAATACTGCCTATGGAAAAACATGTTAAAATTCACATTTTGGTGTTTTTTAGAGGGATAAATCTTGGTATATTAGGAAAATGGTGTAAACTTCTTAGGTGATAGAAACAGCCATAACAAGTAAAAGATTACTTATAATGGGAAAGCATAGGTTCATTCCTTGCTGTGCTATCAAGTAGCTGTGTGAACTTAGACAAATTATTCAACTTCTTTATCTGTTAAATGATTACTTTAGTCTGGTGCCGAATATACATTATAACTCAAAATGTTCCCATGCCAGAAATACTGAATGAAAGCCTTCCCTTTGAGATCAGGAACAAGGCAAGGCTGTCTACTCTCACTATTGCTTTTCAGTATATTACTACAAGTCCTAGCTAGAGCAATAGGTAAGAGAAGGGCATACAAGGAATCCAAGTAGGGAAAGAAGAAGTAAAATTATCACTGTTTGCAGAAGACATGATAATTTATATAGAAAACCCTAAAAACTGTACAGAAAAACTGATGAAAATAATAAGCCTGTTCAGTAAGGTAAATGGTTATAAAATCAACACACAAAAATCAGTCACCTTCTTATATGCCAAAAATCAGTCTCAAGAAAAAGAAATTAAGAAAATCACTCCGTTTACATTTGTACCAACAAATATTAAATAACCAGGAATAAATTTTGACAAAAGGTGTGAAAAATTTGTACAAAGAGAACTGTAAAACATTGCTAAAAGAATTAGAAGACACAAAGAAATGGAAAGACATGCCCTGCTTATGAATTGGAAGAATCAGCATTATCAATATGGTCATCCTACCAAAAGCAAGCTACAGATTCAATGCAATTCCAATAAAAATCTCAATGACATTCTTTAAAGAAATAGAACAAATACTATTGAAATTCATATCGAATAATAAAAAAAAACCTCAAGCAGCCAAAGCGCCCCTGACCAAAAGGAGAGAAAATGGAGGGATTGCTGCACTCCCAGGCTTTCAGTTATACTGTAAAGTCCTAATTAAGGCAGCGGGTACTGGAATAAAAACAGACACACAGACTGAAAGTCCAGAAGTAAAGCCATGTGTGTACGATCAACTGATCTTTGACAAAGGGGCAAAATATATACAATGGAACAAGCATACTCACTTCAACAAATGGTGCCGGGGAAACTGGGCTGCTACAAGCAAAAAAGAATGAATCTAGACGACTCCCTCAAACATGTGCAAAAACCAACTCAAAATGGATAAGGGACTTGGATGTAGGCCTGAAACCATAAAGTACATAGAGGAAAACCTGGGCAAAGCCCTCCATGAACAACACTTCAGAAACCCATTTCTGAACACATCTACAGCCGGTAAAAAAATGAAGGAAAACATAAACAGCTGTGAGTACATCAAGCTAAAAAGCTTCTGTACAGCAAAGGAGGCAATAAACAAAACAGAAAGAAACCCTGTGAACTGGGAGAAAATTTTCACCCTTGATACAAGTATTAAGGGTCTGATAACAAAGATACACAAAGAACTCACACAACTTAACAAAAACAAAGCAAAAAGCAAGTCAGAAAATGGGGCAAAGAGCTAAAAAGACACTTCTTAAAAGAAGAAATACATATGGCTTATGACATATGAGAAAAATGCTCAATATCGCTAATAATCAGGAAAATGCAAATCAGAACCATAATGAGATACCATCTCACACCTAGAAGAATGGCCCATTTTTTTTTTTTTTTAAAAAGGGCAATAACAAATGCTGGCATGGATGTACAAAGAAATAAGCATGTTTGCCCTGCTAGTGGGAATGAAGACTGATCCAGCCACTGTGGAAAACCTTTAAACTACTGGTGTGGAGGACCTTTAAACTACTGAAAATGCAACTACTGTACCATCCAGCAGTCCCACCTCTGGGAATTTACCCAAATGACACAAAAACACTAATTCAAAAAGACCACCTGTACTCAGATGTTTATTGCAGCACTATATACAATAGCCAAATATGGAAACAACCCAAATGCCCCCCAAAAGACAACTGAGTTAGAAAGTTGTGGTATATTTACACAATGGAATATTATCCATCAATCAAAAAAGACAAACTTAATGCCATTCGCAGCAACATGGATGGAGCTAGAAGGAATCATGTTAGTGGAAATAAGCCAGAAAGAAAAAGAGAAATACTGGATGGTCTCACTTATTTGAGGGTTATAGGGAAAACAAACAAGCAAGCGGACAAGAAAAATTAAAACTGTCAACAGAATTGAGCATAGAGCAAGAAAGGGGGAGGAGGGTAAAATAGGGGGAACAAGATGGGCACAAGAGATTAAGATGGTTCACAGGTGATAAGGTGGTGGGAGAACCTTGGGATAGACAATGATGTAATATATATGTGTGTGTGCAGTCAATTAAAAAAGTTCCCATGTCAAAATGACATTCTTCATCTTTCAATTAGATAGGTTTGTATCTAAGTAAAAAACCTAGATCAGATTCAGAGGGAAAGATATATTAGCATTTAACTTAAATGTGAGTTGCTAGATACCTTATTGCTCCTTACTTTTCCCTCACTGCTTCCTTTATGTGTTTAGTTATGATTACTTCAATCATGCATAATTATAATGCTCTGGCTAAGTCCAAACAGAAAACTTGGTAAATCATTAAGTCTTCATTAAGAAGTATTCTTCCACTCTGTGTATTTGGTTATTTTTTTTTCTAATTTTATATGTCTATCTTAAGAGTTTTTATTTGTCCACAATTACAGGACCACGTATTGTAATAAGTACAACTTATTCAAACCTAACTTTCTTGGCTAAATTTGTTCTTACTAAGTATTACCCACCTACTAATAAAGGTAGTTGCTTTTGAATCATTTTATTTCTTAGAATTATTTAGAATGTATATTTTAACTTATTAAAAACTTCTGTTGTCAGAGAAATAAAAAAATCTAAAAGGATAGAAGAAAACATTTTTGAAAATAAAGTTTATGCCTCAATCAGAAGTTAATGGTACAATGTGCATGAACTGAGGCTTAATTTTACTATAAGCCCCTTTGGGATGTTCATTTTTTTAATATGACTATCATTATTGCCATCTAGGGTATGAGTCAGATGAGTTGGGATGTACAGATAGTATTTTAAAAAGCAACAGCAAAGCCTATCCTTGGAACACTTTTTAATATTATCTATCTTTTTAAGACATTTAGCTCTTTTTCAGGATCATTAAATTTTTTTTCTATTGATGATTTTAATCAATTCCTTTTATAGCTGAAATTTGGATAGTTGCTATATATTTTTTAATTTTCATTATCTTGTAAATATATTTTAATTCAAAAAATGTATTTTCTTAATCACATATTTGTTTGTAAACATTAGATACCATATATAAACTCTCAATTCTAGGTTATATTGATACTTATTTATCCTATTGTGTAACTAAATGCATAAATCTGCCTGTACATACATTCTAATAAAGTTTACATTACTTTTCAAGAGGTACGTGTATGTCTGAAATGTTTCACTTTTTTTATTCTGCTCTGTTAGATGTAAACAGATGGTTGTAACCAATTATAGTTAACATTCACTGGTGGATCACAGACTTTGGCTTGAAATAACTGAAGAAACTAATTTAATGTAGAGGAGTCTTAATATTATTTGTATAATAGATGTCATTGGATTATTTTATAACATGTAGGATGATTTATATCTTGTTACAGATAATGGGATTTAAAATAATTTTTTTGTACCAACTGAATGTACATGAGCACATGTATTCAATATAAACATTTTCCTACTCTCCCTATTTCAAATAGTTAATTCTATATATTAGTCACTTTATTAAGCACTCCCATCTAGTACTCCCTTATAATTTTAATGTGTCTCTTATTAACCCCACTTACACATGAGAAAAAGTTTTAGGAGATCGTTCATAGATTTCTCATGTTTGTGTACAGTAATTTTAATGTATCTCTTATTACCCCCACTTATACATGAGAAAGTTTTGGGAGACAGTTCATAGATTTCTCATGGGTACAGTCTAAGTTCTTCAAGCAAGGGCATTTACAGAATTAATGTTTATTTAAGGAGAAATTTCTGGGTACTATACCTTCTCCTCATTGTATACTAAAATAAGTAGTTCATTTTTTCTTTGCAACAAAGCAGAAACTACATAGATACAAATTTCTTAATTTTGCCATTAATCTCCTGTGATGCTCTCCACTGTACAAGTCATAAATTTTCCTTATTCTGATTGAGGACTTAGAGTGTGTGTGTGTGTGTGTGTGTGTGTGTGAGTGTGTGTGTAGAGGAAGCAACAAGCAGACATTGGCTGACTAATTTTTAAACTATAAGTAGAATTAAATATCAAACCCTTAATAGTTTCTTATTTAATATACCGCTTTATAGAAGTATAGAGCTCAATAGTAAGTTATAAGAACTGTATTATAAATTATAAGAACTGTAGTTTGAACCTAGACTTTATATAGCTGGATATTATAAGAAAATATGTTGCTAATGACAAGTATTTGGTATAAACAGATAAAATAAATATTTCATACCACATTTACATGTTTATAAACTATGACCCATTAGCAGTCTCAATGTTTTTCTTCCTATACCCATATGTTAAACTAAGAACATGATATCCTGAGGCTGAAATATCTAGAGGTGAAATTCTATTTATAAAGTTTGCATATATATATATATATACATATTTCAGAGTATATTGAAAAATAAAATTAGACTGATCTTAATAAAATCATTCATTACAGAATCTATAATTGTCACAGAATAGAAATATTCCTAGAATTTTCCAGTTGTCATTTCTTTAGTAGGCTGGTAATGCAAAATTTTCACATAATTATGACAATTGCAATTTAGAGTATATCTCTATACTTGCTTTGGAATTGCCTCATATCCATAAATATTGATTCAGGTGACAGTGTTTTGTTTTTTGAGTTGTTGTTTTTTGTTTTTTGTTTTTTTTTTAGAGAGAGTAGGTCTTATGATGTTGCCAGGGATAGTCCCAAACCTGTGAACTCAAGTGATCCCTAGCGTCAGCCTCCCAGGTAGCTGGGATGACAGGTGTGTGCCACCATGCCCGGCTATTTTTTAGAGACTAGGTCTTGCTATGTTGCCTGGAGTAGTCTCAAACCCGCAGACTCAAACAATCCCTGGTCTTAAGCCTCCCAGCGATGGGATTACAGGCACGTGCCACCGCACCTGGCTAGGTGACAGTGTTAATGTGATATTTGTATGTTATTAATCCTGTGTTTTAAGGCGTAATTCATAATATAAATTAGCCTTGTAGAACATTTAAACAAAATCCCTTGATTTAATTTTAATAGACTTTTAAAACTAATGTAGAAAAGTTGAGTTAACATGGTCTGAATCCTTTAGAATCATTTATTTCAAATTTCAAATTTATATAATTTATATAGGTCATCCTTTTAATCTAAAAAATAGCCTATGTAAATGCACCTGAATTACTTCTTGATGAATGTAATTTTATGTTAAAGATTTCTTCATGCTCAGCCACTCCAAGTGTATATGTTTGCACTGTATATATTTTAACGTAAGAAATAAGAAACCAACTAAAAGTTCTGTCCTCAGAGATAGAGAGTCTTTATCCAATGATGGGTAGAGGAGGAAAACAAAGGCATTCTTGTTTTAACTAAACTATCAAGAAATACTGATTACATCTCTATTTATGTGTTCATAAATATAGTCAAATATTCTGAAGTTCAGCTGAACAATCTGACATGTTTAAATATGAAAAACAGTTTACAAGTGCACGTAGTTTGTAGGTATTGATACTCTAAGTCATGATTATTTGAAGTTATATGTCATGCTATAAGAAACAAAATAGAATAAGTGATGGACGGAGACTTCCATAAAATTATGTTCTATTTGTTTAGAGGCAAAACAACTCAGTTTCCTAGACTGAGTTGGACCCTCAGCCTTCTGTTCAAATCTTATTGTTGTATTTAATTAGCTTCTTTCTCATTTTCTTCAGAACTTAGTAATTTTCTTCTGTCCTGAAAGTATCAGCCAGCCTCCTATCTCTCTAATAGGAGACACCTTTTCAGTTTCTATTAAGCAATCATTTTAGCCATAAAGAAGTTTTCTTACTGTGTAAGATTATATGACTATATATTCCTAAAAGAAATTGTAAATCAGCATAAGAATATGCACAGAATAACAAATGTATGTCGCATACGTACATTTATGAATCACAGGGTTCTATTTTTTTTTTAATTTTTATTTTGTAAATTCAATTTGGGTCATGTTTGTATTGTCATTCCCCTTAGGTATAACCCTCCCTTCCATACTGTACCCTTATCCACCCACACTACTCCTCCTTTCCTCCTTTCCCCCTCTGGTCACTCCAACTCCTTGAGTTGCAAGTCTTTGGTTCATGTTTAGCCCACTGGTCTTCTCTTTTTTACTGGAACTATGTCCTTTTTTCCTGGGTGTAGACTTAAACTACTGGACAGCAACAGAACAGGCTGCTCCATTCTCCACGAGTGAATGAGGTGGATAGTCCAGCCAAACATGTCAGGAACTTGTAAGGTAAATGCGTGGTGCAGTTCTCCAAGAATCTTTCTGGTGTTTGTCACATGGTGCTGCTTGTGTGCCTTGTAGTTTTGATATCTTGGTTTGGGAGCCCAACGCCCAATCACTGGACGTGGAGGCATTCCCTGCTGGGCAAGACATCCATGGGGATGTCTTGGTCGAGCTCCTCTTCTCTATCATGTTAGCAGTTCTGCCATGGGGACAATGCCAAATCTTTGTGGCTTTCTTCCCCATTGATTGGCAAAGGAGGGAGCATCATTCATGTTGTATAAAATGATTTGGTTCCTGAGCCCCAGAAGAGATGCAGGTAGAAAGCTGTGACAGGTTACCACATTGTTGGTTTCACATTCTTGTCACAGTGGTTCTGAATGCCCTCCTTATCCTACCCAGGTGGTGAGTGTAATCAGGGCCGTTAGTACTTCGTTTTCTCTCCATTATTCCTGCAGCTGGAGAGACTGTTTTATATGTACACCATGGAATATTATTCAACAGTCAAAAAAGACAAACTTAATGCCTTTCACAGCAACATGGATGGAGCTAGAAGGAATCATGTTAGTGGAAATAAGCCAGAAAGAAAAAGAGAAATACTGGATGGTCTCACTTATATGAGGGCTATAGGGAAAACAAACAAGCAAGCGGACAAGAAAAATTAAAACTGTCAACAGAATTGAGCATAGAGCAAGAAAGGGCGAGGAGGGTAAAATAAGGGACAAGATAGGCACAAGAAATTAAGATGGTTCACAGGTGATAAGGTGGTGGGAGAACCTTGGGGTAGACAAGGATGTAAAAAACAAACATCTGTTCCTACTCCATACAGTTGTATATAATTTCTGGAGCTTAATCACATTTTTTAAATAAAGTAAATGTCTTAACTTTATGAGAATTTCCACTGCCTAACAGCTACTTGTTAGAAATGTATAATCAATTATTCTGGAAGTAAAATACCTTTTCTCTTTTTTTTTTTTTTTTTTTGTATTTCAAAATTTTTGTTACTTTACATAGTGGTAGTAGTTTCCTGAACATACGTTTTTTGCTATTAATAAGTTAGCTTTTGATTTTAATTGACTCCTAGGAGTTCAAATAGTGTTTGTGGTTGCTAAAAGTTAACCAAATATAGAGTAATAACTTGAAGTATTATTCTTATTTAATTAAATCTTTAATTCTGCAATAAGATGAACATTTAAAATAATTTTTATTGTAAATGCCATTCATATTTTAACATCAATTATACTGTTACTACTTTTTTCTTGCTCTCCTTAAAACAATGACTTTATATTAAATCATAGCATGATTTTATAATATGCTTCAGATTCTTCTATCTTGAGTCAGCATGTATTTTTGTAGTGCTTTATTTTTTTTTCTGGTGTTTTATTTTTTAAAACATCTTAAATTTTAAAGTATTTTCACATTGCTTAGCTTTTTAAAAGAACAATGTTAAAAGAGTAATTCATATACTTTGAGTTTAAGTTAGAAATGTTATATAAATTATTTGGAAACTAAGAATTAAGTTAGTTGTAAAATGGTGTTCCTAATTTGATATTCCTAATGATGATTTTAAGGCAACTTTAGAGTTCCAATTTTTTGGGCAATCATTTTTGTTTATCGTGTATTATTTATGTGTTCAATAGAAACAATAGGATGAAAAGAACATTTTATTGAAAGTTTATCCAAAAATATTATTATCATTTCAGTATAGTTTATATCTTTTTATCTTTTTTACCTTTTTCTATTTTTATAAAATAAAGATATTTAAGTAAATTTTACTATAGTTTGTATTGCTATTATCAAGAATATCCCAATGAGACAGTAAAGAAGAATTTAACTACTAATGAACAGAATTCATTATTGTAACCCAACTATTATCCTAGCTTTAGAGTTTGCTGAATTTGATTCTTTTTTTAACTATACTTATCAGGTCTATATGCTGTACATTATCATCTCTTATAGAATTGTGAAATCTAAAAATCTAATATTCTTATCTTAAGTGAAAAACCTCTCATCCTTTTCAGTCTTTCCCTAACTTTTCTTCAACTATTCCACTTCTTTGGTTATATATAGTTTTTATAGTTCTTGTGCTTTTAATCTTCACTAATACCAAATCTACCATTTCACTGTTCTAGGGCATTTCATAGTACTTAAATTTTTCTTTCATTCTTTTGTGTCTTTTTGTCTATCATTGCTTAGCCAACATTTTTGGATCAATCTAACCAGCTACTGACCACTCTTATACCAAGAATATTGAGATGTATACATGAAAATTATTATATTTGATAGATCCTATTATAGATTCTTTATTATGAAAATGATTTGTGTGAATGTTTATTCTTGATAGTGTACTAAAGGTTGAAACTTAGCTAATTATCCTATTATTTGTCTATTTTACATTATAATATTTCAAATTCTTATTTTGGGGATTGTAGCATATTAAAATATTTATTAAATATCTAAAGAAATTTAAAAGATTCAATCTTTCAATGACATTTACAAATCTATCATACTAATTGCAAATAATAATTTCAGTTGCTGTCACCTCATTAATTTGCTAACCTCTTAAGTCTGAAACATTTTGTTCTGACTCTATAGAAATAAATGGAATTATATGTTCTCCTTGGGAAATCATGTCACAGTATAATTAACTTATTAGTGTATTGGTTTATATAAAACCTTACATGTGAATAATATAAAAGCTAAACTTGAAGCATGAATATTTTTAATTAACCAAAATTTAGTTAAATTTATATTTAATTATTCATTGAGTTCATCAATGTGCAATACATTTTTCTAGGCATTGTTAAAAGCACACTTGTCTCCATCTATAATAATTTGGTTTATCCCATTTCTCATTTTCCTTTCTGTTTGCTCAAGTCTTTCTTAGTCTTTCTCAAATCTTTCTCAGTGACCTTACCCTAATTTTAACAAGTGACTCTATAGCCCACTCTCTTTCTCTCTATATATAATAGAAATCATTAGCTTTCTAAATCTTCACCTTCTTTCCCCATTACCTTCAAACTTGTTTATATAATT
>PVHY01000399.1:18614-241769 GCA_004024945.1 Uropsilus gracilis
ACTCAAGCGGTCCCCAGCCTCAGCTTCTCTGGTAGCTGGGATTACAGGCGTGCGCCACCACGCCCAGCTATTTTTTGGGACTAGGTCTTGCTGTGTTGTCCTGAGCGGGACTTGAACCACGATCCCTAGCCCCAGCCACTTCATAGGCTGAAGCTTACAGGCATGAGCCACCATGCCCGACTCATTTTTCTTTTCTTAATCAATTATTTGTTACCATTTGCTTATAAAATTGTATTTTTCTTTTCCATCCTCTAGAACCTCAAACTGTTACTTTTTCCTCCTCGACTTCACAGCCTCATGTCTACACAGAGTTGTGTACACTTACAAAGACTACTGCTCCATCTACCACTTTCTTTTTTTACTCATTAACTGCAGTGTGGAATCATAAGCATATCTCTTAGAAATTTTTTGTTTTATTTTGCATAAGTCACTAGTAACATAATGGTGAAAATTAATGCCTGTTTAAAACATCTGGATCCTAATTTACTTGAGGTGGTTTTATTTGTTGATTACTCTTTCTGTTTTGAAATTTTCTTCTATTAGCATATAGGAGTCTTTTACTGCGCCTTAGTAAGTCACTTTTACACTTTTACTGCGCCTTAATATGTCAACCTTCTTTACTCACTCCCATCCAACATCCACTGCCAGTACCCTTCATATATCCTCTCCTTGCTGTTCCCTCTGGTAAGCAATACATTTTTCATAAAGTGTAAGAATTTTTTGCTGTGTTTTACCAGTATATAGTTTCTGGTTATTCCAACAGTTAAGTGATACCATTTGATACCTGTGCTTTTCTTTCTAAGTTATTTCACTAAGCGTAATTACCTTAAGCAACATCCATTTTATCCCTTATGATACTGTTTCATCTTTTTTATACCTGAGTAGTAGTCAACTGAGTCTATATTCCACAATTTCTTTATCCAGTCATGTCATTGGGCACTTAAGTTGGTTCTATGATATGGCAATTATAAAGTGTACTGCTATGACTACATAAAAATTTTCTTATTAGATATATTCTTGGGTAGATACCTAGTAGAGGTAGTAAATACCTCCATCTGTATACATTTTTATTTTTAAAAGGTATTTGCACACTGTTTTCTAAAAAGTCTGTACCAAATTGCATTCCCACCAACAGAAAATGAGTGGTCCTATATTTCACATCCTTTCCAACATTTGTTGCTTCCCTTATTTTCGATATAGTCCATTCTTACAGAAATGAGGTAATATCTCTTTGTCGTTTTGATTTGTATTCCCTTATAGTGTGTTGAATAGTCTTCATGTGTCTGTAGGTCATCTGAATGTTGTTTTTAGAAAGCTATTCATTTGAATCTTTTGTCAGTTTTTTTTATTGTGTTTTCATTTTTTGTTATTGGATTATGTATGTAGTCTGTATTTTGAAATTAGCCCTTTGTTAAATGTATAATATGCAACTATCTTCTCCCAGTCTATAGTTTAGCTTTTTGTTTTAGTGATGGTTTCTTTTGAGGTATAAAAGCATTGATGTAGTCCTACTTGTTTATTTTTGTTTTTATTTCTCTTGCCATTGGGATTGTGTCCCAAATATATCTTTGTGGTTGAATCCTGTCGTGTATCCTCTGTATTATTAGTATTTTATGATGTTTGATCTTGTATCCAAATCTTAAAAAAATCAATTTTGAATTGTTTTTTATATATAGATTTAAAAATTAATCTTGTTCCTTTTTTTTTTTTTTTGTATGTGACTGTCCAAGGTATACAACACCTTTTGTTTCAAGAGGCTTACCTTTTTTCTCTGTTGTATGTGGTCAAAGTAAATGTTTAACCAAGATTTCCAGATTTGTGTGTCTTTATTTCTGGGCTTTCTTTTCTATTCTTTGATCTGTTTCTCCCAATGCCATACTGTTTTGATTATTGTTGCTGTGTTTGAAATCAGGGAGTATAATATACCTTTATTTTTTCACTTCTGCTCTTGGGATTGCCTTGGCTGTTGTGGCTCTGTATAAATTTTGTAATTGTTCCATTTCCTAGGGGAAAAAATTCATTGCAATTTTGATGGATATTGTGTTCATTCTGGTAATATACCCATTTTCATGATATTTATTCTTCTAATCCTTGCTATCTTTCCCTCTCTTTTTGTCTTCCTTTTTTTTTTCTTTAACAGGATTTTAAGGTTTTCATTGTGTATATAGGTCCTTCACTCCAGATCATAAAGATTTTCTCCCATTTTCTTTAGGAAGATTCATAGCTTTATATTTAGATTTGTAATTCATTTTGAAGTAATTTTGTTTGTGGTGTGAAAAATAGACTGAAGAGATTTTATTTTTGTGTGACTGTTCAATAATTTTACCAGCATTTGTTGAAAGCACTATTTTCTTTCTCCATTGAGTTACCTTTGCATTGTTATCAGATTTCATCGTTATGGATTTGAGAATTCAGAAATAAATCCGTGCATTTATGGTCAATTGATATTTGATAAGAAGGTCATAAGGTCCGGGCACGGTGGCTCGTGCCTGTAAGCTTCAGCCTATGAAGTGGTCGGGGCTAGGGATCGCGGTTCGAGTCCTGCCTGGGGCCGGTAGCAAGACCTAGTTCCAAAAAAAACCAGCTGGGTGTGGTGTAATCACAGCTGTAATCCCAGCTACCTGGGAAGCTGAGGTTGAGGATTGCTTAAGTCTGTAGTACCCTGGGCAAGGAGAGTCTATGGTTCCACGGGCAAAAATAGCGAAACCTAGTCTCAAAAAAAAAAAAAAAAAGAAGGTCATAAAGTTTACTTAAGAAAGATTTGCATTTTAAGCAAATGATGCTGTGAAAGTTAATCTCTATATATAAAAGAGTGAGTACTGTGCCACTACCTTCACACCATATATAAAAATTTTGGTGAGACTGTTTAGCAGTTGCACTGATTATAAAATAGCACAGCTACTTTATATTGCCTAGTGATTCCTCAATCAAAGGCTAATGATAGTTACCATGTGACTAGCCATTCTAGCTACCATATATCCAAGAAAAGAATATAAATTTTTATAAACACTTATACACAAATGTTCATAGTAGTATTAGTGATAATAGACAAAAGGTGGCATTAACCCAAGTGCCCATCAGTTGATGAATGGATAAACAAAACATGGAGTATAAATGTAATAAAATATTATCTGACAGTAAAACAAAATGAAGTACTGATTCATGTCATGGTGTATCTGAACCTTGAAAATACTGTTAGGTAAAAGAAGTCAATTTCAGAAGTCCACATATCTTATGACTCCATCTCTGAAACATCCTGAATATGCATATTTATAGTGATAGAAAATACATTAGTGGTTGCCTGAGCTTTGTGTAGACAGGGGTTTAAGGAGATGGAATGGCTTAATAATCAGGGATTCTTTTGGATAATGTTGAAAATGTTCTGTATGATTTAGTAGGTGATGCTTATACAACTCCGATCATACTAAATGCCATTGAATTCTGTCCTTTAAATGTGAATTGTAATGTTTGTGACATGAATCTCAGTAAAGCTGTTTACAGGTAAGAAAGAATCTATTGGTATGTTCAATTCTTTGAATGGAACTTTTGCATGTATGTGACCTTTACTATGATAAAGTTATTTTAGTTTTTTTCAGAGTTATTGTTTGTTAGACTGGTCTTTAAAATGTTTAAATGCCTCATTTGTCAATACCTCTACTAATATCAAAAAAATAATATTTTACATGTCAGGAATCCCATGTTATAATTATAACTTTCAGTTGAAAGCTCAAATTTTAATATTAGCAATATAAATCTCCACAGTTACAATGCTTTAAGTGACAAGTTTATTTTTTTTATTTGCAAGCATATGTAGACCGTATACCTAAATCTACTTAACTGTCATTTGTCTGTCAGTCATTATTAAAAATAAAGAGTTTTCCGTAAAGAAAGCAGTTCATGTAGAAACTCAGCTACACAAGTGCTTACCCTTATTGTACTTCACTCATACTTCTGCTTCCTTACCAGAATAAAAATGTGTATGTAAGGGTAAGGGTTGCTATTTAATAAAAAACTATTGTTTTTTTTTTTGCTTCAAAAAAATTCTTAAATTGGTGTATTTTTAATGTGCATGGGGGTGTGAAGAATTTGGTGACTTACTGGTACAGCTTGATTCTGTTACCTTTTTTCTCCTCGGATACCAGCAGTTTTAACTGCCAGTGAATTTACTCTATGAAAGCAGATGTCTGCATAGTTTTTAAAAAATGCAAATATATATCTTAAAGTTATTGTGAAAATTGAGTTTACTTGGTGGATCCTCTAACAAGATCTCAGGTCTGCAAATTCCCCTCTTCATGAATAGCTGATTCTTGGTGTGCTTTCTGTACTTTAGTCCTCTTTCTAAAACTATAAACCCATATTGCCAGCTGTTTCAGTGGATATCTCTTTGTGAGTATATTCATAATTTTGTGATTTCAAACTCAACTCACCATTCTCTGACCTTTGACATTGTGTTTGTTTCTATGGTCATATATTACTTTTCTCTATTAACGACATAAGCATTCATTGATCCAACAATTAAATACATTACCATCATACTCAACATACATTCTCACCTTCTACATCTTTATCAGTTTCAATTCTTGTTCTTTTGTTCCAAAAAAATTTTTTTTGTTTCATCTATTTTTCCCTTTCTTAAGAATTCTTAATGTTTAGATCCTTATCTCTTTTCTGTAATATTACATGACCTGGTAATTGGTCTTCCTGTGTCCTATCCTTGTCCTCCTCTTCTTGTCAATAAATGTGAAATGTTTTAGGTTTTAAACCACTTGCAAGCCAACAAATTAGCCTGTCAAAGTTTCATAGTTGTTGACAGAAGATAAGAATCTCCTGAGCAGAGACACAGGAATTTTTTATGCAAGGCACTGTAGATAGTGAGTTCCATATTTTCACTGTTTGCCTCCCTAGTCACTCAGAGTCAATGTGAGACTGACCCAGGTTAAAGCTGTGCTCACAGAGTTTTCATCACTCTTGAGGAATCCTGAACTTTGGAAACCCCAATTTTTTAAAGACACTTCTTAAAAACCTGCCTGAACTTTACCCTGAGATAAAGCCATAAAATTTTTATCTTCTAAGTGTGGCTGTTATATAAACATTCTTAAAAATTGAGAGTCCAGAACAAAATTTGATAAAGATGTTGATTTTTTTAAAGTGATAGATTCATAGACAATTGCCTAGAAAAATTGTTTAACTTTCTGAACACGATTGCCAAAATAGCTTCCTAAAATGCACTTCTGTCATATAATGTCTGATCCCAAACTATTACATTGAAATTTGTGGATTCATTGAGGAAAAATAGCATTTTTATACATTTTTAGGGGTTTGTCTAACCCCTTAATGTTGCACATCAAGATTGTAATTTTCTCATTTTTATGTATAAATGTCTGTATATGTATTTTTTTATTAACTTCAGCCTGATACAGAAGTAGAAAGATTAGATAATGATCCTTTTTGTACTTTATCTAACTTCAGTTCTTTTGCCAAATTTGTTTTATCTCTTTCTCCTATGAAGCAAATTTCAGGTAACTTTTCTCACTTCTTATGTAAATCCTTCAGACTGCCTCTTAAAGAATGACACGTTAAATAAAACCAACCATACTATTATTACCTTACAATATTTATTTCTCAGTTATTTAATATCCAACTCAGATTAAAGTTCTCATAATTACTTTGAATGTACATTTGTAATACATTTATTTGAAACAAGATTTTAAGATTAAAGCATTGTTTTTAATTTTATATCTTTTAGTTAGTAATTATCCTACTCCACCTTTTTTAAAGTTTCTTTTGACTTTTTTTTTTAAAGAAACTGTGTTATTTATTCCACAGTATATTTTACTAGCTAGATTTGGTTTAATTTGTATTTAATATTTGCATATAGTTAAAACTAGAGATTAGGGTGTTAAAGTACCAAACCAGGATTCCAGCAACAACAGCAGACACAGGTGATGCAAAGGCAAGAGGCGTTTATTTCTAGCTTAAGCTAGGGTCCAGCACTTACCTGGGTCACAGATGCAGTACTTTCATCAGGGCAAGAGAGGACCCCAAGCTCCCACGAGGTTCTCTTTTATCCTTTAGTGACCCATTTGGCTTGGCTAGTGAGGGGCTTGCCATATAAGAGGATGTTGCTGGCTGGTAGCCAATGATGGTTGGCTTCTGGCTGACATGGTCCTTATGTCCATATAAGGTTGGCTTACCTGCCCCTTTCCATATAGATGCCTAATATTTTTCCCCAAAATGGCTGCTTGATATCCACTAACAAAATGGTTATTGTTTGACATTTTACAGGGGTATATCCAGTTTTAATTTTTTAGGCAAGAATCTTTTAAAACAATAGAATCTCATTTCTGTTATATCTCATGTATAACCTATCTCATTTGGTTGTTCTTTTACTGATGCTAAGATTAATGAGTGGGTTTAAAGTGTTGTTTCTACTTTATGTAGAATTTTTTTCTATATTGTTTTTCTAATAGGTTATTTTTGCTATATGAGAGTTTTAAAGCACACATTTTAACAGTAGGTCTTATCAAATTTTCTATACTATTTCTAATAATAATTTAGGGCCCCTCTTCAATGATCACAGTAGAATGCTGGTTCAGACTTGGGCTTTTTTTAGTAAAATGTCTACATTTAAGTTCTGGAGAGTTAGTTAGCCTTTCTGTGCCTCAATTTCTTTCATCTGTAAAGTGAAGGTCATAACCATACCTCTTAAGGTTCTTGTGAAGATAAATTATTACTTCTAATAATATGCAAAAAATTTTCAGAATTTTTGATTTCTTTTATAAAAATTTTTTCCCATTTCTTTTGCAGAGTATGATCTTTGTAATATTTTTAGCACTTTATTTGATTTTAGTATATAATTATACTGACCATATCACTTTTTATTAGCAATAGAAACATGAATCTTTCAATAACAATAGCTAATATTTATTGAATTTTTATTTTATTCTTATTTTTATAATAAGAATGTTTCAGATATATGTGATGCATATCATCAAAATTAATTTTTTATGTTTGTTGAGATAACCATATAGTTTCTCTCCTCCTTTGATCTTATATAAGATACAGTTCATCAAATACTTGTTGAATGCTGTATCAAGTGCTCAAGTGAACAAAACAAAACTTCACTCACTCATGAAGTTAATATTTTAGTGGGAGGAAGAAAAATAATGAATGTAACATATTTGCAAGTTAGGGGTTGACCAAGAACAGGGATTAAAAAATAGGATCATGTGATTTTGTAATTTTGGAACAAAAGGAATGTTGTACAATATTAAAACATCAAATAGATGTGTTGAGCAGTTTCATTGAGAAAGTGAGATTTGAGTAAATATTTTCAAGATGAGGGAATGTCTGTCTGGAAAGTTAGGAAAGTCCAATCTGGGTATTGTATTTGCCCAGATAATCCACTCAGTAAATACCTTAAGATTGTATTGACTGGTTAAATTAATAAATAGATGAATAAACAAAATGCTTATGTTATGTGCTAGAGTTGTAGCCCTGTACTTTGCACTTATTTTACATTTCACTCAATCTTAATAATCTTTTCCTTAAGCAGCTATTATATATTGCTTATTTAAGATTGTTATAAGTGATCCTGTATCTCAAAAAAAATTCTCATTGAAATTCATTTAATTATTAACACTTAAGCAAACCCTTATATTTTACTACTTGTCGGTGTGATATGTCAAAGGAAGTGTGAGAGTAGATTCAGAGATGTCCCCTACCCCCCACAGTTTTTTTCTTGAAGCCATTATCCTAAAAGAAAAAAGAAATCTATGGTGTGAGTTCAGGTTTACTACTATAAGTGTTTAAGAAATGGTCCTGTTGCCATGACAACAATGCATGAATTTCAAGTAGAAATTTTTCAGCATATAGGACTGATGAAATTGTAGCATCTCTATTTAGTATAGAATTATTGTCAAAACGAATTATAAAAGCCCTTGTTAAAATTAATTTTAAATGTTTTTATGATACTATTTTTAAATCATAACTCAAAATTATACTAAATGAATATACTTTCATTGGTCTGTTGTACAGGAAGTTAAGGATTTGATTTGACATTAAAAATTATTTTTCTAATCTGCACTACATATTTACTTAAATAGTAAAGTGATAAATAGTTTAATATGTTGGGAGTTTTTGACAATAGAAAATGACCTGCTACTTTTCAGATTCCTATTGCTTTAAATGCTTTCTAACTTCAGTGGAGAAAAGCTGTTAAGCTTTAAGTACTCTGTCATATTTGCAGGCTTTTATAGTAGAGGAGAACAGCAGTGAGCAATGATGATAGAAAACGATGGCAGGTAGACTTAAAACACCGTAAAGCGCAGACGATTGTATGTAATGCCTTGAATTGAATCCTTTTTGAATGAAATGATCAGCCATATGTGCCACCCTTATGGACCCTGTAAGAAGAGGAGAAGAAATGTGCCCTAATGCTAACTGTGCATGAAATTGCAGTGTTAGGAGATATTGACCAGATGTTTCAATCTCAACAAATAGCTTGTTATGTGACTGAGTGAAAATATCTTTTGCTGCTTTGATCACATACACCTTGAAGGAAGGGGTAATTTAATAGAGGCTGTCATAGTTCATCATTGTCAATAAACTTTGACTTGACCTTTGCCTTTTATTTTTGATGTTGTTGCTGATAGGTGTTGATGGGCAGATGTTTACTGCCTTGAGGGATTTTGCTTTTTATAACCTATCTGCTAGAAATAGTAAAGGAGAAGGATTTTCTCAATTTTCTCGCTCTTTGGTTATTAGTTGGCATGCCTCTGAATTTTTGTAGTATTTCTGTGGTACACATCTGAGTGACATTCTTACCATCAAAGAGTAGTATGATTTTTCTCAAAAGGTTTCTTATTTTACTCAGCTCTCTGTCCCAGTTTTAATTTGCTACAATAAATTTCTAAGATAATTGTTTTATATACAGTACTTTCTTTTGTTCATAGCTGAGAGTGTTTTAGATCCTCCTAGAGACTGACCATGATTTCCTGTTTTCTTACCATTTTGAACAATGATAGCTAGAGAGGTATTTACTTATACAAGGTCACATGGTTACTTTTTCCCAAGCCATCTCTCTGAGGTCTGATGGCACACGTTCCACTTTCTCTACTGTTCTTTGTTTCATCCTTTTGTCAACTAATGATTGTGTTCCCTCTAAAATCATACAGACTTTAACTCTACTCTCAACCTACCCTGTTTCTTCACCTGTGAAACTGGAATAGTAAGTTACCTACCTCTTGCTTGGTGATTCAGATTAACTAAAATACAGTAAGCAACTAGAATAATGTCCAACATATTTTAAGTACTCGCTAATTTACCTTTTAACTATTATTGTTCCTATTCATCTTTGACTAACTCTAGATGTTTGTTTGTTTCTTTAAGCTGAATCTTTGATTTATATTTATTTGCTCTTAATGTTAATTTTCTTAAGCTAATGGGAAAGTGTTTAGGGTATCCAGGGAAATGATGAACTGATTTCAGAAGTCATTTTAAACTTTGATAAATGTATGGATTAATAAAAACTTCTTTAAAATTCAGAGCAGCTATTGCTATGATCTCCTTTGATTTGAAATTACTTAAGGATTGTAAGGATGGAATTTTTTCTACCCTTGAGTTTCCCTGAATGAGTCTGAAAATTTAACTGAAAAGGCATGCAGATTTATTTAATATAAAATTTTTTATGAAGGAGAACTTCTTAAGGAAATGAAGATCCAAAGAAATAGTTGACCCAAGTATATTATGCTGGGTTTGATGAAATACAGCCAGTCATGGAAAGATAGATAGGTTGGCGAATATAAAGCAAGTTTTTACTGAAAGAAACTTTCCAGGTCTTTTGTTAGCATTCTTCTGGCATCCCTTTGTATTAAGAGATAAAGATGTGCTTTTCTTGCAGGTGTAGGGAAGGAAGAGGTCAAAGTTACCTTCCAGCTTCTGCCATTTTCTCAACTTCCTTCATCCTAATGTTTCAAAATTTGGAGTAGCATGTCCTGAACCCCATCAGGGTGTATATATATTTACAACATCACTGCACTCTATAAGGGAATGTCTCAAATTTTGTTAATATTGTAAAAATACTGTATTGAATTCTGTGAGAACATTTTCCTAGAAGACTTTAAACTTTTATTTCTCTTAAGAGATCTTTTTATTTCACCTAAAAAAAGGACTAACAAGAAACTAAAAGCAAAAGTAAATATGAATTTTTAAATCTTGGGATAATACAGAAGTAGAATATATGCTTTCCATTTGATAGAAATCTTCTTGCTTAAAGACTTCTTGTGAAAGTCAGATTGAATACACATATGGAGCCTAATAAAACACTGTATTCGAGAGCTGTTACTTTTAAAAATTTTTAATTATATATATATATTTTTAAATCATTGTATACCCTGAGGTCCTCTCACCACCCTATCACTTGTGAACCATCTTAATCTCTTGTGCCCATCCCTCCCCCCGACTCTGCCCCTGCCCTCCCACCCCCTCTCTTATTCCATTCCTTGGCTCTGTTGACAGTTTTAAATTTTTCTTGTCCATTTGTTTGTTTGTTTTCCCCATATCCCTCACATATATGAGACCATTCAGTATTTTTCTTTTTCTTTCTGGCTTATTTCTGCCAACATGATTCCTTCTAGCTCCATCCATGTTGCTGCGAATGGCATAAGTTTGTCTTTTTTTGATTAATGAATAATATTCCAATGTGTACATATACCACAACTTTCTGACTCATTCGTCTGTTTGGGGGCATTTGTTTTCATATCTTAGCTATTGTAAATAGCGCTGCAATAAACATCCAAGTACAGGTGTCCTTTTGAATTAGTGTTTTTGTATCTTTTGGGTAAATCCCCAGAAGTGGGATTGCTGGACCAAATGGTAGTTCCATTTCCATTAGTCTGAGGGTCCTACACACAGCTTTCAATAGTGGCTGGACAGTTTGCAATCCCACCAACAGTGTAAACTGTTCCTTTCTCTCCACATCCACACGGAGCTGTTACTTTTTATCACCAAGCTTTGAAGACCTTTTGGAATAAATTTAGGCTACATATTTTTGATGAATTATTTCACTTAATCAGATAATACAAGTTTTTAAAACAATATATGCAGTATTTTCAAGTTAGAATAAATAGCTGTTGATTAAATGGTTTTGTTGGTTAATTTGGTATAATCCTCTA
Source organism: Uropsilus gracilis (assembly GCA_004024945.1). Taxonomy (NCBI): domain Eukaryota; kingdom Metazoa; phylum Chordata; class Mammalia; order Eulipotyphla; family Talpidae; genus Uropsilus; species Uropsilus gracilis. Next base: position 29,789 of record PVHY01000399.1, read on the forward strand.
AATTTGCTATTCTTCTGTTTGATAAAGGAAAATTCTTCCTTACTAACCATGTAGTTTCCCCTGCCTTTTGGTATTAGTAGCCTTTTAGAATCTGGTGGAATCCAAAATTTTTCCCTCTGAAAAATATGTTAAGGTTTCCTTACAGTTTTAGGAATGCTCATGAATTTACCCTTTTTCTCCCACATTTAGCTTGCCCTATAAAGCCCATGGACCTAAAGAAAGTGGGCATAAATAAAATTCAAACTCCGTAATATTCTATATATTTAACAATTTCCCTTAGAAAATAACAGTATGAAAATTATACAGTAAAATAATACAACACTGTTATTGATGTTAATATCATAAGTAGAACGTAAGTAACTATAGTATTAGTTGAAATTTATTTTGTCAAGTTCATGTGAGATCCTATGGTGAACCTAAGTTGATGGTTATATTATTAATTAGATATTAATAATATCTACAATTTAAATATAAACAGTATGTTAAGGGCTTTAGACAATACTATATCTTTAGAATACACATTTAAGGAAGAGATTATAAACATTTTATTCTACAATATCTCTTTCATCTTTTGTGCATTAAGTTCCAAAACCCTTTTTTAGAATACCAAATTTTCTTTTTGGCATCTGAACCTTCTTATCATCCTTCCTTTGAACATTATCTATCCTACCATGTCCTTATATGTGTCTCAACTCAGACACATTTTATATACATTTTATATTATAGATTTTTCCCATTGTTTAAAAATAGAATATTCTTATTTAGTATGATTAGTGTGTTTTTATTTATTTTTTTTTGGTCTTCTGGAATGCAGTTACTATCAATTTGTATCAAAATATTTTGAATGTTCCCAGAATCAAGAAAATACCAAATCCTACCAAGTGTGAACATTCTGCTTTTGTATCTCAGGAGAGAGTTAACATTGACTACTTAACATTGACCACACCCCAAGTCTGGAGTAGGTGCTACTCCCATGTGCCTCAGTAGGTAAACATAGAGATAGCTTTATATCTTATTTAGTAGTGTACTTATGTCTGTAAATTTCATATACCCCTAAACTGTAAACTTTATGAAGAGCGTTCTTGTTCATTTATTTCACAAAGTGGATAGAATATGGCAGGTACTACTTCTAGATGGAGAAATATAGCCGTGGCTCTTATAAATAAAGGAAACTGTGGAATTACAATAAGTAGAATTATTTTTATGATGGAATTGACATCTTGTGGCAATGTACAATATGGGCATATAGACAGTGTTCAGGAAACACTTGCCCAAGAATGTGAGACCTAATACATAATTAGGAATCTTGGAAGAACATGAGATGATATGAACAGAATGAGGTATTCACTACATGTGGATATTGCATTTAAGAGAGTAAATACCATAGAATAAATCTGGAGAAGTAGTTGATTGGTTCAATCATAAAGTTGTTTCTGTTTGAACTTTGCTTAAGAGAAATTGGTAACTATTGAAAGACATTTTTGAAAGCTCACTCCACATGCAACTGATTAGAGGGAAACAGAACAGAAAGGGGGTAGATGAGTTAAGCTTTTGCAAGTGGTTGGGGAACAGGGAATGGGTCATGACTGCTAATCAGTATGGGATTCTTTATGACAAAATATCCTGCAGTTAGTAGTGATGTTTGCACAACTTTGAGAATATATGGAAGCAACTGAATTATATACTTGATGAATAGTAAATTGTGTGGTGTGAGTATATTTTAACAAAAATAATGTTTTTAAAGAAGTCTTACAATAGTAAAATCAAGAGAAAATGGTGGCATTGCACCATGGTGGTAATAATGGAGATAAAATTAAAGTCAAAATATGTAGATTTAAGTGGGAAAAATAGACACATAGGAATTAAAATGTTTAGCTTAGTTAATCTAAAGAAAGTTCTAAACTAAACTAGAATTGAGGAGTCTCAGTGTCAAGATTCTAATTGAAGTCAAGGGACTAGATTAGATCACATCCTGAAAAAAATTATAGTGATAAGTGCAGGAATCCTTGGTCTAGGTCAGTAAAACTCTAGGGATTGGGGAGATACAGAAAAAAGAAAAGATCAGAACAGACAGCAAATATTTATGAAATGAGTTGAGTAAAAATATACTTAAAATTCTTTCTATCATAGCTCAGTGCCCATTATTATCATCAGTATTCTTTACCAGGTCTGGTCTGAGGCACTTTGCTTACATTAGCATATTCAGTTCTCATCATAATTCTGCAAGTCTGTAACTCTGATAGAAAGTACATATTTACCATCATTTAATGAGATAAATATATATATGTCTAAAAATTTTTTTTTCTACTATGTAAAAATTTCCCCAAATCACTTAACTAAGATGCTAACAAGTACTTAATAGCAAAGATTACAGAAGTATGGGAGATGGTAGTAGAATTATTGGAAGTCAATTTTTATTTATAGGATACTTGATAGCCAGTGAAATGGAGCAGTTTTGACACTAAAGGTAGATAAATATTAGTTATTGACTAAGAACGAATTCTCATAGTATTTATGAAGATTTTGTTTCATTTCATTTCTCTTGATAACAAAGCAATCATATGAGAAAATCTTTTAAACTATGTGATATATGCTGTTTTCCTAACCAACTACTGCAGTTTGATTTCCTCATCACCCTTTGCAATCAGCATGTTGCGGTTATTTCCCAGTTTTGACATTTAATTTCTTTTAGTTGTGCTTTATGGTTTTCCAGATCTGCCTCACTGGGTTTTCTGGTACAAGATTTCTCTATCTTTGACTTATCCTGCAACTATTTTAGCATGTATGTTTCATTCTTCATCATTTTGCTATGAATTGAATTAAGGTATATAGCATTTTCTTAAAAGTGACTGGCTCTTGCGTATCATTGTCAGTTATATTATCCTAAATATTGTACTTGAGTAACGAATAAAAAGTTCATTTGGAAGGTGATATTAACATGAACAGAAATTTTTCCATATGCTGTTAAAGATTTGATGTCAAACTTAATGTCATTTATTCAGTCCCTATTTAAATGCAGTTGTAAAATTTCTTTTCCTTGTCCCTTATCTTGTGAGACATCTTTCATCTCATTCCTCTGCTTACAAATCTTTATGTACACCCTCCACAGATTGCTGTCTAACCTTAAGTTGACGCTTAATGATCTGGTCTAGATCCTCCCATTAGTCTCTTTCCTTCTATGTAGCAACTTTGTTATTGTATTCCTCATAGTCCTTTATTTCTCATTTTCATTGTTTTTGTTAATAATATACTCCTTTATTTTTCAAACTGTGCTAAGGCCCCTTGAGTGCTATAGCAAACCCACATTGAGTCCAGAGGACATTTTAAATTTTCTAGGAAAATTATAGTGTCTATCAGGTACAGCATGAGCCACACTAGCTCGATATTTTAGTTTTGACATTATATTACATTTCCTTTGGTGGTGTCACATATTTTTGCAAAACTGGGGTTTGGATTGTGTCTGTAATTTAAAATAAAACAAGTTCTACATGAAAATCATTTTGGAACTAAAGATGGTGGTCTCCTTCTCTGGTTTGAGAATTGGTACTGCAGGCCAGGTACTGGATTGTTCGAAAACACATACTTATTAAGTTTTTTGGAACTAACTACTTAATAAATGGATTTTTCTTTTTTTGGCTTTAGGAACACAACAATAAAATTCCTGTGTCAGGAAACCAAGCATGTGCTTTATGCATCTTTTTTCTTCCAGCTCTTAACCATTTTTAAAATTACATTCATCCTTTCAAGACCAGTTGATAACATCTCTCATCTCTGAAAGCATTTTCTGGTCCCTTCCGTTGTCAGTTGTTCTCTCTTGGGTGTCTTCTGATAGTATTTTGCCATTACTCTTGCTTTTATAATTGAATTCAGCTGGTTCACATATTTATTTAAAGTTACTAATTGTGGCTGTAGCTTTCTTGTTCTCCAGTTAGGGATACCTTCTTACAGTATAGGGAGAACACTTTCATTCTCTACTTTAGAAGACACTGGAGTTTAACAGTGTTGGATTCATCACATTGATTTACCTCCTGACCTTTGATTTTTCTATTCTAGTTTTCTTTTTTAACATTGATGATAGCATCCATTTTTTGCTATGTTTTAAAGTTCTGGTCAAGGTTTTTATTGGAATTGTATTGAAGCTATGAATCAATTTGAGAAGAATGTTATCTTAAGAATATTGAGCTTTCTAATCCATACAAAATATAACTCTCCATCTATATTTTTTCTCAGCAAACTGTTAAAAACCTTTTTTTGAGGTAACACTGGCAAACTCCTATAATGTTCTACATATCAGTCTTCCATATGCTGTCTTTAATTAGTCCCTATATGTTTCATTTTTTGTGCTTTTGTAAATGACATTATTGTAAGTTTACTTTTCAACTGTTCCTTGAGGGTATGTAGAATTATATTAACTTTTTTAATATATAGATTAATTTATTAATTTTCTTATATCACTGTTAATTTTTTGAAAGCTTTTGATTTCTGCCCTTACACATTATCTCTATAAATTTTCCTACCACCCTAACGCCCATAATCCATCACTGTAATTCCTTGTGCTCTTTCCTCCTCTGTTTTTACCTCTCTCCCTCCTTCTCCCTTGCTGATGCCTCAGATCTACACTCAACTTGAAAGTTTTGTCTTTTTCCTGACCCTTTGTTTACTTCCCCTATAGTCTTCACATAAGTGAAACCTTCCAATATTTATCTTTTTCCTTTTCATTTATTTTGCTTAGCATAAACCCTTAGGCTTTTATGTTGGCCTTTAATCCTGAGACATCAACAAATACATCTTTTATTCCTACAGCATGTATATAGATTTGTTATGATTTCATTTTAGTATACACGGATTGGTATCCAGCCAAAACCTCAGGAGTTACTATGTATGGCTTTCAGCTCACTCCTCCCTGAAACTCTTTTTTGCAAATTCTACTTTTTGGTATTCTCATTGGACATACATCTCTCTTCCTGATTTTGGTGAGAATGCCAGACTGTCTTTGACTTTTCCTTCCCTGCACCATGCATTAGAATTTCTTTCTGGCCAGAGAGCTGCTATGCTATCAGGACTCACCTTGTTTCTTCTCTATTGAGATCACCATCTTACCCTGCCTGTTGTCCAGTGTCTGAGAACTCTACAACTTCTTCCTTTGGTTTTTAGTTATCCACAACAGAAGGGTAATTCTGAAACCTGCTGTTCCCTCAGTGCTAGAGTGGAAGTTAGAGATAGTTTAAGGATAGGCTTGAATCTCTGTCTTGAGGAATCTGAAAATGTGGTTATGACTTTGATTTTCTTTTTTTTTTTTCCTCACCTAGTAGACATGCATTAAACATTCATTGATTGGACATCAGGATCGAAGGAAATAGATTGGTTGGGTATTGGTACATTGTATTTGAGCTAAATATATACCAAAGAATTAACAGGACTCTTAGCAAATTCATTTATAGTGTTTCAATTTTGAAAATCAATTTTGACTTTCTTGATTATGAGGTCTTTACTTATTCAGTTTAGGTGTTTTGAGGCTTCCATTTCTTTTGTATGTCTTCATTGACTAAACTCTCACTTTAGATTGACTAACTCAAGTAGAAGTCTGATGAGTAGTAGAGTTCTCATATTTTGTCAATATTTGATATGCTGATACAGAAAAAGTCAGAAAGCTAGCAAGTTTCCTGTGATAAAGTATCCAATAATGGAATTAAAAGAAAACCTGAATATTTTTTTATTATTTGTCCTTTTTTATCGTATTGTTCCAAAAAATACTGATTTGTAATAGAGAATTCAGTTCATTTAAATCCTACTTATGGAAGTATTTTTAAGTCAGACTTAAGTTTCATAGTAAATTGAATAGCCCCTTTTTCAGACCATACTTTAAACTTGTAAACCTTGATCATAATTAGTCTAAACTGCACTACAATGGCTCATTTTAATTGAATCAAATTTCATTTTAGTAGCATATTAATTTATTTAAGTAATTATAGTAAAATTTACTGTTCACTTTGTTCATATAACCCCCTCCTCCTTACTCCCTCCCTTTTATTTTTTCAGTTTTAACTTCCTAAAATATCCTGGCAGTTATTTCATATAGATTGATTATTCCATAAAACTTTTCTTTGTCCTTTTAAAATTGCTATATAATGTTCCATTGATTGGATCACTCATAATTTATTCAACAGTCTTTTGTGGGTGGACAGTTAGACTGTTTTCAGCATTTTGATATTATGAAGAATATTTATGCATATGTTGTTGTATATTTGTGTACATGTATTTTCATGATCAATCCCAGCAAGGACTGCTGAATAATCAGATAGTTACTACATCTAAATATTATGACTATCTCTTTATTTCTTTTTGTCTCTTTATTTCTTTTTGTCTCTTTTATTCTTTAAATTCTTAAAATACATACGTTTCTTGAATACACCAAATACTGGAAAATGTGGTAAAATTTTAATTTTGATTTTGTAAATTGAGTATTTTGCTAACTATAAATTTTAGAATTAAAATAGGTGATGGTTTTAAAATAGCTAGTAGAAGTGTAACAAACCTCAGAAATTTTAGCTAATTATGAAGGAAAACAGGGGTAAGTGTGATTTTTGTTGAAATTTACTATTTATTTAATCAAAGACAGTGTTTATATGATTATTAAAAAGATTAGATGTTACAGTTTTAGCATTTTCTGCATCACTAAAGCAATTTATTAAACATGAACGTATTTTAACCTTGTATGTAAATTTCTAGGTAAGACAAAAATGATGACAACTACAGCTAATCAGTATTGTAATGTCTGCCAAACACTATACTAAGCAGTGCATGTATATTAAATTCTTTAATTCTGTTTGATCTTAAGGTATATTTGTAATTTATCATCTTCCATTTTACTGATGAGTAAGTTAAGGCATAGTAATGTTAAGTGACATGTTCTTAACTCATACAGTTGGAAGTAACAGAGGCAAGATTTGAACCCAGAGAGTCTTTAGTATGCTTCATTATAGATTCTGGATTTTTAATAGAACAATGCTATATTACTTCTGTTGGGACACTTTCCCTATAAGTGTCCCTATTGGGACACTTTTCCATATAAGACCAGCATTGACCTATGGTCTATTAAGTTTAGGTTCTGAGTTCTTAACCTCTGCATTCTATTCTCTCCCCCAAAACAATATAAGATTTTACATGTTTGTTACATTAAATTTACTATCATAAAGTGGTGTTATATGATTGAAATCCCCTCATGACAGACTAAACTTCTATTGGAAGCATCTCTTTTGTGCTGCTATCTATAACAGAACACTGAAGTATGTGTACCATTTTCTGATCCATTAAAATTATTTATGTCCTATTTACCAGTGGATGATTCAGCAGCCACACAAAGCAGCAACATTTTTCGGATGCATTGGAACCGATAAATTTGGGGAGATCCTAAAGAAGAAAGCTGCTGAAGCTCACGTGGATGCTCATTATTATGAGCAGAATGAACAACCAACAGGAACTTGTGCTGCCTGCATCACTGGTGGCAACAGGTCAGTGGGATGCCAACAGGAACCCTATACTACTTGACTACACTGCAGAAGTCTGAATTCCAATTTGAATTTGGAATTTAGACCTCATATTTATGATTACTGCTAATATTTAATAAACCTTTTCCTATTATCATTTTTCCCATAAAAAAATTCTCTTTGTTGAACCTATTCTGGATGTCATGAAGCATTTAAAATCGTACTTTTTGCCGGGCATGGTGGCTCGTGCTTGTAAGGTTCAGCCTATGAAGCAGCGGGGCTAGGGATCGCGGTTCGAGTCCCGCCTGGGGCCCGTAGCGAGACCTAGTTCCAAAAAAATAGCTGGGTGTGGTGGCGCGCGCCTGTAATCCCAACTACCTGGGGAGCTGAGTTTGGGGATGGCTTGAGTCTGTGGTACCCCGGTCAAGGAGAGCCTGCGGTTCCACAGGCAAAAAAAATAGCAAGACCTAGTCTCCCCCCCCAAAAAAAAATCGTATTAGAAAAAAAATTTCTTTTTATCATATTCTGACATTGAATTATTAAAAAACATACATATATGCATTTATTTTTTAACACATAGAAAATACTACATTATACCCAATCCTATGAATTATGTCATTTAAAGCATTTTTGACAGTCATCCTTCCATATTTACCAACTCTCTGTGCAATATAACACCCAATAAAAAATCCACTGCAGTTTAATACTTTATGCTTATTTGAAAATTCTACTTTATGTGAACTTGAAATATATTTCTCAGTCCCTTCCATGCATTGATTGTATTTGTATGTAAGAGTATGCCTTTTGCAGGCATACTCTTGCTTTATTATCATTACTGCTCATCAGCATATCCTTTTATTCTCCTTTGCAAGAGAAAACAAAATTGTTAGAATCACCAGACATTATCTCTTTTTAAAGAGTAACTAGTACTGTATCTCCTCCTTTCCTTTCCTTCTTAGCTTTTTTTTTTTTTTTTTTTGAGACTAGATCTCGTTATGTTACCCAGGGTCGTCCCAAACCCACGGACCCAAGTGATACTTAGCCTCAGCCTCCCAGGTAGCTGGGATTACAGGCATGCGCCACCATTCCCAGCACTTCTTAGCCTTCCTTGAGTTTTACCTGTCTCTCTTTTTCCCTTGTTTCATTCCCTTTTTTTTAACCACCATTAATTTTGTTCAGTACTCAACCTTTAAGCAAATGTATAGTAACTAACTTGGCACTGATCAGAGCAGTAGTCATATAATAAACTAAAAGATGATTTTCACAAAAAAGTAGACTGTCAAAGTTATTTTCAAGCCTTTCCTATAACTTTATTTTTGGTATATAGAATAAATTTATGATACTAAGTTTGAAATAAATAAAACCATCCTTTGTTCAGACATTATACTTTTGGGACTTTCCCCTTTTCTGTTTTCCTAAAACCATTTTTAAAATGCAGGTGCAGTTTGCAGTTTTCTCATTAGTGAGAAATGGATCATTTTGTCCTTATACCACTCATAATAGAATAAATTTGCTGAAAGTTTTGTGTATGCTAAATTATTTCAAAAACTTCATGGTAATATTAGGCATCTCAGATGTCCAATGCTTAAACTGTTGCGATCTCTATGATTAAAATAATATTGACAATCAGTAATGGAAAGGAAATTTTCATTATAACTCATTATTCAAACTGTGGAACCTATGAATTTGAATGAATTGTTTCAGTTAGCAGTGGTAACTCTTACTACCTCTACTTAAAACTGAGGACTCAGAGGTTTGGAGCCTGCAGTATTTTTCTTAATTCAGATATTCACTCTCCGCATTCTAAGCTGCAGAAATTTGAGTAGTATGACTACTTCTGTTTTTCTCTTGGAGAACTTGTGTAGTTTCCTATCAAAGAGTTTCAGTGTCAAAATAGAGTTTAGTGCTGATGCCAGAAATGTTTGCTCTTATATAGTAACCATTTTTGTCAAAATTTTGCTAAAGTCAAAAAAAATTACTAAAGCCATGATTATTGATATAATTTTTATAAATCAGGACTAATTATTTTTAAGTTAGTGTGATTTTGCATAGTTACTTATTATTCTTGTTTCCATTCATTTAACTAGCTGTAATCATATGTATCCTTCAGCCAAAATATATAAGTAAAAGTACAATTTTGGAAGAGAACCAATTTATTATTTTCTTAATAAGAGAATTCAACCACCTTGCTAAAATATCAAGTGATGAGGTGCATAAATATATTTATGGATATATATGCATATATAGCCCTAAAAGTTCCCATTTAATTAGAAAGGATAAAAAATTGGAAACTTTATGTCATGGCTAAACTAAGAAGGAAAAGCATTACTATTGATTTCTGTATAGTTATTTTACTAAAGTTAATTGTTGGGCAAGTGAAAACTCTGAGTGATGCTTGTGGCAAACTTTTAAATGCAGTATCCTGCTTAGATTTTTTATATGTAAAACTGGACCAGTTAGGGGACCTTTATGTATAGAAATTAATTTTATTAGAGTCCTTGTAATGGTTTACAAATTAACTCCTCTTACTAAATATAGTCTGCATTTACATATATGTTTTGCAAAATTGGTCTCATAGTTGACTTTTAAACCATTGGATTAAGTAGCTAATAATATATTGCATACCAAAACAGTAGCTTTATTTCTTAACTATATTTTGCCTTTAAAAATGTGGAACATATAATCTTATCATTTCAGTATCAAAGGAAAATGCTAGTTTCTCAAAATGCCAGGGGGCATTTAGAAAAAGGATTAATATCTCTTTATCTCAAAGGCAACATACAGGTCTCAAAAAGCTCTCAAAACAAAATTTTATTTATAGATATTAAAACCAATATGCAGCATATTTGAAGAATTGAGAATTAGAATGTATTTTACTTTATAGAAATACATCACCAGTTTGCTTATAGTGTAAGTAAAGCCAACTCGCTTTTTGTTTTTGTTGTTTTAGGTCCCTTGTAGCTAATCTTGCAGCTGCCAATTGTTATAAAAAGGAAAAACATCTTGATATGGAAAAAAACTGGATGTTGGTAGAAAAGGCAAGAGTTTACTATATTGCAGTAAGTGTTTACTTAATTTAAATTTCTGGTACATATATGCTTTTATAAATTATAGTTGATAACTGGTGTTCATTTTAAAATAATTTTCTTTTATATATATTCTGAAAATTATTTGCCTATCTTAATGCATGTATTAGACTCACTATAACAAATATACAACTGACTTTTTTTGATTGCCCTATGGTAACTTAATACTTTTTATAATCATGCCATATTCACTTTAAATATGTTACACATAGATATTTCATAACCAATAATCAAATTTTGTATTGAAGTTTTTTAAACTCTTTTAAGTAATTCTGCAAACTTATATTTTATATTTTTAGACTACTTTGCTGTGAATGATGCATGCATTGTGTGGGGAAAATATAAGTATTGTAAATACTTGGTGCAAGCAGTTTGTACTTATTTGCCTAAAAAAACCGTAATTGCTATTTATTCCATAGTAATTACCATGACACCTTTTAATTTAATATTTGAAAAACATTGATCATGACAAATCTCTTAAATCTGGGAATAAGGGCAGCATGTAATTTGAATTATTAAGAGTTCTGACATAAAAATAATTGGTTAAGGATTCATTTCTAAAATAAGACTCTACTAAAATCCTGAATTAATCACTCATGAATACTTTGTTTTTATTTAATATGAGTTAAGCATGGTTGATCACAAATAGATACCTGTGAAAAACTAAAGGCATCTCATATGCATATAATACATGGTTTTGATATGCCAGCTGCTGCCATTCACTACTTTACCTGTGAAATAACTTGTAAGACATGTAAAAAATGGATTATCCAATAGGATCATGTTTATTGAAAATATAATTGTTTCTTTTCAGTCTGGAGTTAATGTCTCCAGCATGAATATGTTTACTGTTGTAGGTCTTATAAGGTTGTTATTTCTTATAGCAAGTCATACCTCTTTATATCTTTCTGGTAATTACTTATTTTGAAATTATATAGAAAAAAAGCCATGTTACATTTTCTGCCAGTGTGTGGGGAAAGATTTCAAAAATTAAAATATGTACCTCTAAATTATTTTCTATTATTTCTATAAGTGACCTTTTCATTAACATCTTCTTAGTATATTTTTATAGTGTGATTCTTTAGAGAGAATTTACATACAATTTTGAAACATCTTATATTTGAAAGTGTTGATTTTTCAAATAGCAGATGATATGGTATTATTTGCATTAATTTACTTGCATTGGCTATGTGGTATGATATACTGTGATGGAAAATATTTTTAATCAGACAGTTACAATTCTCTGTATTTCATTATATAGTAATTAGACCCTGAATCTTGAGTTAACAATATTTATGTACATATAATGTATCTTGCCAAGTTTGGATGAATGGAATTTTTATAATATAATAGAACCAATTTGCAAGCCTTTATTTTTTAATAGTTGATACTCAGAACACATTTAGGCAAGTATGGTGAATGGAATTTTTATAGTAATACTAACTATACAAGTGCATTTCTGTGTAACACATAGAATGATCATTTTGGTCAAACTGAAAAGTAAACAAATATATTTGAGAAACAAATATCAAAGTTGAGTCAAGTTGATATTTCTGAAAGTAGTTGTTAGTTGTTAGCTTTATTTCAGCCATTTCTTAAAAAGTATTCTCTTGGCAGGTAAGTCTTTAGATTGCTCAGAGTTTAACTATTTTTAAATAGATCTGAAAATAATAGAATCATATTGAATAGCTGGGATGCTATTCTTAGTGGATATTCAGCACATTCTTATTTTCCTGACAACTAAAAGCATAACTCTTAGTTATTAAAATCCCTGAAATCTCTTTTGAAATGTAATGTAATCTTCTCAAAGATTCTTTTAAGTTTTTGATTCCCTTTGAACTCAAGAGTATTTAGGGTAGTCTTAGCACATGTATAAACTACAAGTTTAGATTAAGTAGATATAGTTATACTTATTACAATATATCACATAGGCTTCTCCATACTGTGAGGGCCTGTAGAGTTAGTAGTCTTCTCTGTTTTTCATCATGGATGATTCGTCTTAAAAAGTTGAAATTCTGTGAGCTATTAAATTATGAAAAGTTTTTACCTCTTGAAGAAACTAAGTATATCTATTTAACAGATTTCCGTAACTAAGACATATTAGGTATTAGGTAAGGTAAACTAGACCTACCTATTCAGTTCTTCCTCTCACTCTTCTTTAAATTAATAATGGTCATGATCATTAAGACTCAAAACCTTGGGGAGTGGGGGGAAAAAGATACAAAACCTTGATCATTTATCTGTCATATAGTACGTAAACCTACAATGTAGAGGTCAAATCAAATCCTTTTTGATGAAAAGCTGAAATGGAATATACCTTCCAACAGTCTTCTTTGGTTTAAATAAAGTGTTAGATATCTTTTTTTAAATAGGATGTAAACTCCATTTCTCTGTGTTTAAATCAAATCCTTTGTTGTGTTTTATGATTACTTACTGGTTATAGTTATGGCTAATTCCAATTTTGAAAACATAAATCTCAGGAACTCTTCATCTTGGCATCGTATTGTCACATAGCTGTGTTCATACAAGAAACACTTCTTACAGTAGCCTACAAAGCTTCTGTTTTTTAGAAAAGGTATATAAAAAAAGATTAGGAAATTGAATGTTAATTTTCCTAAACTATTCCTTTTTGATTCAATACTAATATACTTCAAAAAATCAGAAAATAAACAGTCTCATCCTGCTTCTTGATTCTTTTGTAGTTGTGGCTTTTACATTTTAAGTGTTTAGTCTTTTGTTTTCTGTACTATAGCTATAATTTTTACTGTCTGATTTTAATATTTAATTGAGTTTATTACCTACCACCAATTACATTTCCCCATTCCTTTATTGTTTTTATAAAAAAAGGACAATTTCTTTGGTCAATAGTCTGTGAAACAAAGTACCATGTATATATTTCTCCACTGTCTTCTAGCAGTTTTAATAGAAAGTCTAAGACCAGATTGATTTTTAGTCCTGATCTATTTTTTTTTTCTGCTTACATTGGGTTACATTTCCTCCTCTTTCATTTTTTCATTTTTTGTTTTTTCATCTGCTTTTCTTCCACTCCTTCATCCAATTCTTTCCCTACCTTTGATTTGTTTCTTAAGGTAGAATAATTCATAAATAACAGACTTTTCTTTCTTACTGTATACATCTAGTGCTTTGAATTTCTCTGTAAACATTGATTCTACTCCCTTACACAAATTTAATATATCATGTTTCATTTTTATTCAAAAATGAATTAAAATTTGAAAAATTTTCTACCTTTTTTTTACTTTCTTTGACTCATGGATAATTTAGATGTAGGTTGTTTATTTTCTAACTTTCTAAATCTAAGAGATTTTACCTTCTGGTAACATTACAGATTTGCATTTTCCTTTCAGATTTTTGCTATTACTTTTTTAAAAACTTTATCAATATATAATTCACATAATTCGCCATATAACTGACATTATACTATTATTTTAAATAGTTAAATATCTTTTTAAGAGGTTTAATAGTAATAGTAAAACCACATTTTAAAATTTATTGTTTCCAGTCATTTTCATTCTTTTTGTGTAGATTTCCAAATGATTTCATTTTCTTTTGACTGAAGGCCATTTTTTTAAAAACATTCTTTTGGGTCTGTTGGTGATGAATTGTGAACTTTATTTGTTTGAAAATATTTTTATTTCACCATTATTTTTAAAGGAGATTCTTGCCAGGTATATAGTCCTAGGTTTTTTGTTTTCATGGTGTTGCTTCTGTTTAGTTGTTGTTTTTGGTCTTCGTTATTTCAAAAACAGAATCTGACATCCTCATCTTTGTTAAATGTCAACCCTGGCTGCTATTCAAATTTCCTAGTTTTAATCAATTTGATTACATTGTAATTTAATGTGTTTTTGAAGTCCTTATGTTTGGGTTTGTTAAATTTCTGTGAGCTGTGAATTTATAATTTTTATGTTTGGAATGTTTCCAGTCATTATAAAATATTTTCTGCATGCACCTGCCACCCTTTTGATCTCAAAATTCCTATATATTAGGTCACTTAAAGTTGCTTCATAATTCAGTGATATTATTCTTTTTGTGTGTGTGTGGAATCCTTTCTCTTATGTTTTAGTTTGTGTTTAGTATCTTTTGCTATCTTCCAGTTCACTATTATTTTTTCTATAATAACTGAGTTATCATTAAGTCATTATTCCCATCCAGTGTATGTTTTGTTTGTTGAGTTTTCACATGTTGAAAATTAATTTGTGTTTTTCAATCTCTTCCTTGTCTTTATTTAACTTTTGGATACATAAAATACCATTGGAAGAAATGTTTTCATATTTTTCTCCATTAATTTTAATGTTTGCACCAATTCTGCAGATAATTGTATAGTTATTTTGTTCATTGAAGGTTGTGTTTTTCTGTCTCATTGTCTAGTAATTATTAACTGTCAAACATTGTGAATTTGACTTTTTGTGTGCTGTAAACTTTGATATTGCTATAAATCTTTGTGAGGTTTGTTTAGGAATACAATTACATCACTTGGAACATTTTTAGTGCTTTGAAGTCTCACTCTTTATGGTTTTTTTTC
The DNA here is from genome assembly GCA_004024945.1 of Uropsilus gracilis. Classification (NCBI taxonomy): domain Eukaryota; kingdom Metazoa; phylum Chordata; class Mammalia; order Eulipotyphla; family Talpidae; genus Uropsilus; species Uropsilus gracilis. Next base: position 44,902 of record PVHY01000399.1, read on the forward strand.
ATGGATCTCAAGTAACTCTCGTTCAATGACAGTAATTCTTCACCAAAGAGGAGTTTTTACCTGAGGGACATTGAACAATATCTAGAGATATAATGACTGTGTTAATTGAGGTTATTGCTACTAGGTATGAATAAGAATGTTACTAAGAATCCTACAATATGTGGGACAGCATCCCACAACAAGGGATTGTCCACTAGAACTGATATTGGATCAAAATAGGGCAGAAACCTCAAGCCAAAGGGGAGAATCAACAATCAACAAGCCAAAGGGGAGAAAGCAGCATTTTAAAATGTGGCTTCAGCCACCCAGATTATTTCAGGTTCTTACCACCCACATGTAGCAATTGCCAGTCAAATGCAATTTGAACAACAGGGATTTATTTACAAGGAAGATTAACCAGAAAAACAAAAAGTGCTTAAAACCACAAGTGACCAGTTATCTTAATCCAGTCACCATTTTTAGTCCTAAAGGTCCCAAAGATAAATCTCCATGATGGTGCCCCTTTGCTCCTCCAAATCTGAGGCAGGCACTTAGTCTTTCTCCAACATCTTCTCTTTGCTTCTTCTTTCTCCAGCATTCCGAGCTGCTCCACTTCTCCAAGGCTCTTCAGACTTTTTCAATAAATGCTGATGCAAAAATCAGCTTTCCAAATCCCTGGCTATCCCCAAGTACCAGCTTTCCATGCTGTGGTACCAATCTCTCCACACCAACTACTCTTCTGCCTGTCACTCTCCCACCATGTCTCATTGCCACCACCAGCTCACTCTTCCAGGGGGCTTCCACCAAGCCAGACCACTCAGGCTCCTACTTACCTGCGATCATCCTCATCTCTCCTCTTCCCAAGAGTCTCTGTCTTAGTCTCTGCTCCTTTCTTTTATCACCTTCCCCCATCCCCTCATTTCCCTCTTGAAAACCAGAGGCAGAGACTCCAATTTCCCTTCACACACCCTCCTTCTCTTCCCTGCTAGTTTCACTGCCCATGTTGGGGTCATGGATTCAGAACCAAGGTTAAGAATTTTGACCTGAAACTAAGTATTTCCTAGTACAAGACTTTTCTGTATTCTGTGTGATGCCCTATTGGAAGTTAGGAGTTTTTGTTGTTGTTCTTTTTGTTCTTGTTTCAGACTGGAAGAAAATCCATCCCGTTTTCTTCATTGTCTTCTGCCATGTATTGTTGGTTTCCCTTCATTGTTGCTGTTGTTGAAAGCAATCTCTTTTCTTGTGTTGTTACTTGTTTACTATAGGTTTTTCCCCTGTTTATCACTGGTTTTAAGCAATTTCTTTATGATGTAATATGATACAGTTTTCCTGTTTATTATGATTGGGCATTTTTCAGTTTGAAACCTTTCAGCTAATAAGTTTTTCCTCGCCCCAATGTACCTATGGGGAAAGCTCTTATTTTTGACCCTCTTGATGTTGTTCCATAGGTCAGTGATGCCCTTACAAATTTATTTTCTCTCTCTTTTTTATAATTGGTGTTGCTATATCTTATTTATTAGTAATTTCTATGACAGTGCCCAGTGTAATCCCCCTATTGTATTTATTATCTTATAAATTATTCTTTTCAGGCTGGGCATGGTGGCGCATGCCTGTAAGCAGCAGCCTAGGAAGCCACAGCTGGGGCCAGGGATTGCGGTTTGAGTTCCACGGCGGGGGGGAGCACATAGTGAGACCTTGTCCCCAAAAAATAGTTGGGCATGGTGGTGCGTGCCTGTAATCCCAGCTACCTGGGAATCTGAGGCTGGGGATTGCTTGAGTCTGTGGTACCCCGGGCAATGTGAGCCTGCAGTTCCACAGGCAAAAATAGGGAGACCTAGTCTCAAAAGAGAAGTTCTCTCTTTTCCAGTATTCTGCCTTCGCATGTGCCAACTACCTTTTTCCCCCCTTAATAGAGTCTACTGAACTTAATTTAGGATTTCCCTCCTGTTTTACAACCTAGAAACTTTCCAGGAATTAAACTTTTTAAATTATAAGTGTGACATTGTTTTGCCCCTTTTTTATATTGTCCAGTATCTGAAAATTGTTTTCTTTTTTCTTTTTTTTTTTTTGTTGTTTTTTATAGGTGCTAAAGATGGGTGTGTAAATTTTTTGCCCACTATTCCATTTTGGTTGGAATTGGAAATCCCAGACAGATTTTGTTTTTCACTTCTTTAGATGATCTTCTTTTTCTGTAGGACTGCCTAACTTTTCCTTTGTATTTTAACCTGATAATAACTTTATCATGATCTACTTCTTTGTCCATTGTTTTATAGTGACTATTCTTCGAACTTGATATTTATTTTTATCTACAAGTCTAATGTTCAAAAAATGTAGTGGATGTCACTAATTCTTTAATCCCTTGTTCCCAAATTTTATTTTTCTTTCCTTGAGTTAGTTGAATGTCAGAGTGATCAAAAATATCACTGATAGATGTGCTTTATAAAGAATGAACAAACAACAGCAACAACAAAAGAATGAACAAACAGCTAAAATTCCAAGTTGTATGAGAAACTATTCTCAACTTAGTCTTAGATTGAGTTAGCTCCACAAACTTCCCAAATTATAACATTTTTATCATTTAAAAATAATTTTAAAAACTCAATTGACTTAATGCTACTCCTATATGTAATTCTTATGTTGCAGTAATTTTTTCTGGTAGCTTTAATAAACTTTTTATCATGCTTTGGCAATATTGTGAGTAGGAATATGCATTAAATATTTACATTATTTCTAATATTTTTATGAGAAAGGATCCCAATTTTCCAGTAAATTGCAAAACACTAGTCAGTATGATATCAGGTCAAGAATGGGCATATGCTGCCAACCAACAAGCCACAGCTTCATACAGCCACCCAGCTTCTTACCAGATTTGCATCACCCATGCTAGCAGTTGTCATTCAAGTGCAATTTAAAACGGGGTTTCATTTACAAGGAAAATTAACCAGGAAAATGAAAAGTTTTTAATACCACAAGTGGCCAGTTATTTTTACCTCAAGTACCATTTAGTCCAAAAGTTCCAAACTCATGTCTAAGATGATGCCCCTTTTCTGAGGCAAGCACTCTGCAAAGTTCAGTCTTTCTCCAGCATCTTCTCTACTTCTCTCTCCAGCATTCTGCACTGTGGCTTCTCCATCAAACTTTTCAAACAGATGGTGATGCAAGTAATTTTCCAAATACATCACCTTGCTGTGGCTCCACGCACTTTCCTTCCCAGACCCACCTTCAGGTACTAGCCAGATTCACCAGGCCTGCCCTCAGCAGCCCCTGGCACTCCCAGCCTGCCATTTCTGGCATCTGACTCCACACTGGCTACGTCTCTGTCAACCAGTTTCCCACCATGACTCCTCACCACCACCAACTCACTCTTCCAGGGGGCTTCCCACCCATCCTGGCCATGTGGCCCTCCTCATTGGCCAGCCATTCCCCTGCCCTACTCACTCCTGGGTCGTCTTTTTATCTGCCATTTTGCTTTTCCCATTTTCTCTCACCAGTCTTTCTCTCAGACCCTGCCCACCAGGCATTTGGCGCCCATATAATTTTCAACTGTGTAACTACCCCTGCATCAAGCATACAAGTTTAGACATATTAAGTTTATAGCCAGAATATAGAAACAGCCCATATACCCCAAAATAGATGAATGAATCAGAAAGTAGTGGTATTTGTAGGTAATAGAATATTATTCATCAATCAAAAAAGATAAATATCATTTACAGCAACATGGATGGAGCTAGAAGGAATCATGTTAGTGGAAATAAGCCACAGAGAAAAATATAAATACTGGGTGGTCTCATTTCTATGTGGGATATAGGGGAAACAAACAAAGGATGAGAAAAATTTTAAACTGTCAGCAGAACTGAAGCATAGAGTCAGAGAAGGGGAGGAAGATAAAATCAGGGGAGAGGTAGGCACAGGAAATTAAAATAGGTCACAGGTGATAAGTGGTGGGAGAACCTTGGGGTAGACAATGTTATGTGTGTGTGTATATATATATATATATGTGCAATCAATTAAAAAATTAAAAATTAAATTAAAAAATCTCAATTGTAAAATAAAAAAAGAAGTTTGATGAATGTTACCAATACTTTGCATATACTACCCATCTGAATATGTGCCTCTTTTTACTAATTAAATATGAAGCGCTGAATTCAAAGATTGTCAAAAACTTAACAAAAATATAAGAAAATAATAAAATAATAGAAAAAAGTAAAAAAGTTGTGCTATAAATGAAAGGCTACTGAATAATTTACATACAATTATTTGAGAATATGGGGTGTGACTTTTCACTAGGTCACTACTTCTTTTATTCTTTCTGTAATTACTCCAGTTCCCATGGCTTATTACAGATTTTCATTTCCCCATTTATAGCCCCATCTAGACCACATTTATCCCTTTTCAGTTTAGAATCTTCACCTTTGGAATATGTTTGTTTTTCTTTTTAAACATGATATTCATTTTACTTAATAAAAGAAATACAATATTCATTAAGAAGGTTTGAGTTCTAACTGGGTGTGGTGGTACGCATCTGTAATCCCAATTACCTGGGAGACTGAGACTGGGGATAACTTGTATCCACAGATTCAAGACAACCCTCGGCAACATAGCAAGACCTAGTCTCTTAAAGATTTAAAAAAGAAAAAATGGAAGCAGTTTTGAGTTCTAATAGTCAAAACTGGAAGTTTTTCTGGTTTGGACTGGTGACATTGTAAAGAAGTACTATAGTGTATATGAGGATGGAAATCACACTATGTGTTAATAGCCTTAGAATGGTAGGGAAGTCAGCTTACCTATAGCACTTAGTTGTTAAGGCAGTGGGCCCTTATAGAGAGCCCTGAGTGAACTAAAAAACTGTCTACTGGAATTTCTCCAATTTCATTTACTTCATATATATGTCTCTTTAGTAAACAGTATTAAGAGAGAAAATTTATAAATGTTATGGTGGCAGTGTACATTTTTTTTGCTTGTTATCATATCTTTGAAATTGCATGTAAACTGGACATAAGCAATGTAGTATGTGTGGAAGTGTGTTTATTTTCCAAACTGTTTTACTGTATATATTATATATAGAACTTATATGATTTAATATGATTTAACCCATATGTTCTGTTGCCTTTATTCTTGATAAATTAAAATTGTACTTAACCTTTTTATAGCAACTGTTGACGTAATTATGTACCAGAAAGTTTGCCCATTTAGAGTATACAATTCAAGGATTGTGAATGTGTGTATAGAGTTCTACGTCACCTAGTTGTAGGACATTAGTATCAACATAAATGAACTTATATCAGTTATCATTGATTCCCTATCATCCCTGGATTCAGTCTTATATTCATATCTCTCATGATAGTTTTAGTGATATCAAAGTTCCATCGTTATAAACAATATAGTTATTAATCAGATGAATAATGAATTAACATCTTTTCTTTGACTTGGACAGTTGAAGTTTTAACAGGTCTATATTGAATTCTCCATGTTACCAATTACTCTTTATAGGCACTCTTAAAAGGGTCTTTTAAAGTTTTGTTCTTATTCCTTTAATATTGATACAATGTTATCATGCATTAAGGTCAGTTCTTTAAAGTATTATTTTCTGATTTGTATAAATGAAGCTTTTAAAACATTATATTTGATTCAGTGGGGGTGAAAAAGTTAAAGTTATTTTCCTTTCAAGTATTTTCTCAGGAAAGCAATTTATATTAAAGTATCTAAATCTTGTTTCTTGTTACCCAGTTTCATTCAAATATAGGTCTCTCAGCTATATAATTGGACTTATTTGACTCCTAATCTCTGCTGCTTGGAAATAGCTCCTGGAAGCTGAAGGAAGCACTTTAGAAATGTAGGTTGTAATTCATGTTTGTCAAGGGTATATTCATCTCTTTCACTGATTTTGTGCTGAAATGATTAGGAACATTAGCAAATTCTAGATAGTTGAAGATGTTCTAATACATTGCTGCTTTTTCTAGATTATATTCCTCTTGTCTCCTTGTCTAGCACATATTTTTTATTGTAATAAATTCTTGAATACTTTCTCCATAACTCTGTCCCATCCTTTTCTGTAATCCCTTAAACCCAAATATTCTCTTTTTTTTTTTTCTAACTTCTCATACCTGTTCAGGTCTCCTGTTTAGTCATTTTGTGCATTTAAAGAAATTCCTTCTTTATTCTACAAAGAATTTAAGACCACCATGTATTATTATATTACTTATTAAGTTTAAGGGATATGACAGAAATTTTCAAAAATAGAATAAAACATGTACAACATTTCCATCTGTTAAGGTGATCACTGTGATATTATCAGGTAGGCTGTAGCAGTTTTGCTTTCTCAGATAAGCCGAATTGGGACATCTTTGTGAGCAGTTTTTTGTTGTTGTTTTTTTTTAATGCAATAGGTAGATAATAACTATAAAACTTATTAGTTTTATAGATGCTTCCATAATACTTAGTGTACTCTTGGGTATATTAAATTATCATTTCCTGCCAGCAGCCTTGAGACATGCCAGTCTTATAAAGCCATATAAATTCTGAGAACTAAAGCAAGGTATCAGCGAACCATATCTGACATGCCATGTTAATTTCCATAACTATCATTACTGGAGTGATAGTATTTCTAAAGCATGAAAAATCTCAGAAAATCTACAGCATACAAAATGGCAAAATATTTATCTTATTACTAGGTTTACAATCACAAGGTCTTATTTCCTTCCCAATTGAATCATTTTAGAGAGAGTGCTAAGCATAATATTCTCTTATCATGGATTACAAAATAATGATTTAAGTGTGCTATATATCAAAACACGATATTTTGAATTCTGTTTCCATTGTATCTTGTGTTCATTTTGTGAATAAAAACCTTATTCTGCTAACTCATAGCATATTTACATATACACATGATTTTTACTTTAAGTAGAAAATAAACAGCTGACAGATACATAGGTTAATTTGCTTTTTTAAATTGCAGCAAACTGTTCTGTGATTCTTTTGTGTGTTTGGGGCTATTTTGTGGAGAAAGAATTTGTCAAGCAACATTTCAGGGACATTGACCTTTTGTACCCTTTCTTAAGTAAACTTTGAAATTTGTTAACTTAATGATAAATTATTTCTTTGTAATTTTCACCTGCAAATTATTGATAATGGAAGAAGCACCTTTATAATCTTTATATCCCCCTTCTCCTCAACACAGCTTTTAGATTATAGATAAACTTCCCAGCTCTGTAATTAACTGAACTCAGTCATTGCACCCCATATCATGTGGGTTCTTTTTTTATTTTTTTTTTTCATGGAATACATTATTAGAGCACTTACACAGCCAGTCTAGCTGCAGCAGCCCAGGCGGCAACAGCAGTGCCATTTTTCACAAAGAAAATGTTGAACAGGAGCCAAATGTTTGGTGGCAGTCTGTTGCTAGGAAATCAAGGTCCTGAGGCGATTAATGACAAAGCAAGCAATAACAAGAAGGCAGAATTACAGATTTAAAAGAGAAAAAAGTGGTTGGTGTTATAATTACCCAAAGAAATCCGCACTCATTAAATTGGCTGTTTTTATGATTGACTTTAATTGGAGGTTAGCTCAGATATTTAGCTCCTTTCCCACCCCTTTAAACACACACAGGCACATAATCTGTAGAACTGCAGACTTGTTTTTCTAAGCATTGAGAGGAGCTTGCCCTGTAATTTGATCCCCACTGACAGATGCATTTTCTATGCTGCCATTTTGAATTAACCTATTGTAGAACAATTTTCTTCAGCCCTGTTGAATAAAACATCCAGTCTGATTACCTCCGATGGATTTGATAGAGTAAAAGAATGTACTTCTCATTGAAGTAGATTGTTTGCATGGACTGTACTGATTTTGAACTCTGCCAATAAGCACAATCATTTGTAATAAATTTTCAAAGAGATTTGTAAGGAAAAGTAATAAAAAGTCACCCTTTTATAGTTTGTTTGGGCACCTGCATCAAAATAGTATTATTCTTAAAACTGTTATTTTTCCAATAAGACGTTTTTATGCATTTTGAATTTTTAAAAATCTTTTTTGAAGGTATTTTTAGGAATGGAATCTTGTGTTTATAAGTGCTAAAATTATCATTTTTCCTACACACCAGCAGTATTTTAACGGTAGGTTTTAAAGCACCCTCTTGAAAAATATTTTTATTTTATAAAATATTTAGCTGAAATAATTTTAAGATCTGTTTATTTTAATCAGTCTTTGCTTGCTGTAAAAAAAAAAATCCTCTATTCAAATTTTCTAGGGCTTTATAAAATATTACCTGAAAAGCACTGATCTGTCTTTCATGTGCAATACTGGGAAGTGTCACAGTTATTTACCTTTCAGAAACCTTAAGAATAAAGTTACATGATGCTACTGCTTTCCAGATTTCTAATCAAACCAAACAAAAGAGCGAAGCACTTTCTATCTGACAATACACACACTGCTAATCAGATGCCAATGCCAAGCTGTCTGCTTTGTTAAATACTTAGCTTCCTTGAGGCAGGAAGACAGCTGCTATAAGTATGATGAAATTTGGTAGTTCAATCTATTTTTACTACCCTTGAGCTAATAAGATACTGTTAATTTAGACCACCCCAATTGGTACACTTTAGGAAGTTTTTTAAAGAGTTTATAATTAAAATGATAAAACATCATTATTACATTGAAGACCTTCTGTAAGTTTTACATTTGTCAGATACCTACTGAGATAACCCCAGCATGTAATTTACAATGATGTACTGGCTGTAATTGCATTTTGGAAAAAAGAGGAGCTATAGGAGACAAGTACTTCCTGTAGTAGAGTTTGAGATCTGCTTCTTTTTCATTTAAATCTACCACTGTTCTCAAATTGCATACCTAAAATTGTCTGTAGCAGCCATAAACATTAAGATACTAGTTATTAGCCCAGACATTACCACCAGGGGGAGAAAGCTCAACTTACAATCTTTAAGTGATGATAGAGCAAGTAAGTAAGATTCTTTTGCTTAAATCTATATATTTAATTGCTTTCCCAGATCACACTACCTTTGGGAACATGACTAATATTGAACTTGAAATCTGTACAGACTTAACACATTATCTATGTATGTTAAATGGGAACTTCCATTTGGTGTGTTTGTTTTTTTTTAAGAGAGAGAGTACAAATACACAAACTGGATTTTTTAAAATTTTTCTTCTCTTACCTGTCAGTCTACTTTAGGAATTATCCTTTAGAGATTGGAATACTTTGGATCTGTGATACCAAGCAGCTATGGTAGCATATTCATTAATAATAACTTATCACGTGAATAAGTTAAACGATAAAGCTAACTGAATGATAAACTAACTGAATGATAACTGATAAAGCTAACTAAGGATGATTTGTTAGTTTATTTATATTACAGTGTACTTTTGGTTTTTAATACTTCTCTAACAAACCAATCAGAACTCAGTGCTAAATATTTCTGTGATCAAAACTTGCAGGTTCCTTCCTTGGAAAATACTTTATAAGTACAGGTTATTAGGTACTTGGGACTAGAATCAGCTCTTAATAATGAACAATATCAAAGTTGATATCATAGTCTCAAAGATCTTAGAATTACATCATAAGAAAGCTAATTTAAAAATTAGGTGTCTTCAGTCTAGATTATAAACTCTCAATACTAATAATATTTAAGTAGTAACTATCACAATTTTAGGTTTTATTCTGGGAAAAATAATGATTTTTAACTTTGGCATTGTGGATTTTAATCATTTCTGACATTAAAATAATTACGCAAAGAAGGCATACAGGTCAAGTTTTAAGGTGAGAGTACTGTTCTGTCTGGTACTATAATGGTGGATACTTGATTCTATACATATGTTATAAACCCATAAAACTGTATCTAACTAGGAGATAGCATGAGTATGTGTACTTTTTAAAAATGTTGGGGATCCTTGGATACCATGAAGAATGACAAATCTACCTACATTACAAATTTTGACATTATTTCACTGAAAGTGTAGGGGGAAAGAGCAGACCTTAGTAACTTTGCAAATGTTTGGCTGAAAAATGGTAAAACTCAAGACAGAAGAACATCAAAAAGTCATTTTACTCTTCTTGTTAAATGTGTTTCTTATGGGGATATGGGTTAAGAATTCTGAACTGGTTTTGCATATTTAGTGGAATTAAAATAAGATTAAATAAATATCTAAATGGATGTAAACAGTTGTGAGATGGAGGGATTTAGTTTTACAGCTGTCACATGTCACAGAGATGTTCCCTATAAACAAGATTGGGACTGGGGAGGGAATAGCTAGAATTAATTCTACGGTACTAGATTAGAGTTAGAGATAATAGCATGAATTGATATTCCACTTGATATGTATACATTGGTAGATACAGATATAGTGAAATTATATGTATTCATGAACTAATCCTCATATATATATGTGTGTGTATATATATATATAAACTTTGCTCAGAAGGCTTAGATACATTAATATTCCAGTAACAAAAATACCTAGCACCCAAATGTGAATTTTTTTTTTAAGTTTTTTTATTTTTAACAGGGTCCATATAGTATTCCATCATAGCACACCAACCACCGGTGTACCTGTGTTGTATTATCACAGACCATTATACCTCCTTCTCTGTTTTTTCCCTCTCCCAATGCCTTACCCCTTGGTGTCTCAGTTCCATAGTCAAGGGTTAGTTTTTTCAACTTGTTTTTATTTGACTTTGTTTAGTTACTCTATATTCTATACATAATAGTGACACCATCCAATTATTATCTTTCTCCTGACTTATTTCATTCAGCATTATTCTTTCAGGCTCTGTCCATGTTGCTGCAAAATGCATGAGTTTATCCTTTTTGATCACTGAATAGTATTCCACCGTGTATATATATGACGCATCTTTTTTGGGGGGGTGGGGAAACTAGGAGATTAAGTCTCGCTATTTTCGCCTGTGGAACCACAGGCTCACGTTGCCCGGGGTACCACAGACTCAAGCAATCCCCAGCCCACAGCAGGACTCAAACTGCGATCCCTGGCCCCAGCCACAGCTTCCTAGGCTGCCGCTTACAGGCATGTACCATCATGCCTGGTTGACACATCTTCTTGATCCACACATCTAGTCTGGTGCACAAAGGTTGTTTTGCAGTTCAGCTATAGTAAATAGTGCTGCAATAAACCTGGGAGTGAAGGTTTCCATTCAAGTCAGTATTTTGAATTTTGGGAGTAGATGTCTAGGAGTGGAATTATTAGGTCAGATGTCAAACCCATGTTTAATGTTTTGAAACTCCTCCATACTGTTTTCCGTAAGGGCTGAACCAGTGTATATTCCCACCACCAGTATGAGAGGGTTCTCTTTTCTCCACATTCTTGTCAGCACTTATTGTTTCTAGTCTTTTTGATATAGGCAGTTCTCACAGGTATGATGAGTATCTCACAGGTATGAGTATCTCCTTGTAGTGTTGATTTGCATTTCTCTAATGATAAGTGATGATGAGCTTTTTTCATGTGCCTCTTGGCCATGAAAATGTCTTCTTTGGGAAGGTGTCTGTTTAGTTCTTTTGCCCATTTTGCCGTTGGGTTATTTGTTTTCTTTTTGTAAAGTTTTATGAATTCTTTATATTTACTTTATATCAGTTCTTTTTCATATGTATGATATGCAAATATTTACCCCATTTGGTAAGGTGTCTTTTCATTTTGATTATGGTTTCTTTTGCTATAAAGAAACCTTCCTTTTGATGTAGTCCCAGCTGTTCATTTTCTCTTTTGTTTTCCTTGTTTGGGAGGACAAATCCCCAATGGAATCATTAATGCTATGTCATCAAGTGTTTTGCTTTTTTTTTTTTTAAATAATTTCAGGTCCAAATGTGGATTTGTAAGTACCATTACCCAACAAAAGGAAGCAGGCTCTTAAAGAAATGGCCAGTTATAGGACTGGGACAGGAAAATGCCACATGAGTGTGACATTTCTTATATACTTCCCCCAAATCCTCCATGACAATAGCATCAGACAAATCCACATAGATGGACTTTCCACAGAATATCTGATTATTAATTCTCAGAATTGTTAAGGTCATACAAAACAAACAAAAAACTCAGAACTTGTTACTGACAGAAGAAATTAAGGAGACTTGATGACTAATAATACAAAGTGAATTCCTGGATTGGATCCAGAACAACAAAAAAGGATGCTAGTATAAAAAACTGATGAATTCTGAATTAAATTTGGACATTAGTTAATGTATCTAAGTTGGTTTCTTAGTTTGGATAAATAGTCCATGGCAGTATAAGATGTTAACATCAAGGCAAACTGATAAGAGGTATATAGCAACTTTATCATAGTTGTAGTTTCTCTTTAATTTTCAAATTATTATCAAAAACTTTATTTAAAAATACTTTTAAATCTGGCACTTACCACACATCCTCTGTAGCAGAAAATTGCCAGTGTCTTTCACTCCTTTGTGCTAGTCATTATTCCACTTTTCTTAAGGATAAACATTATCTTCAATTTTATGATTATTCAGTACTTTCATTTATTGTGCAATCATATGTCCATCCCTAACCATACTGCCTGATATATCTCCTAACCTATTACATAGTTTCCTTATCTTCTTGATAATTTCTTCAGCTATCCCTTCTGTTGTTTCTGGTTCTGTCTTAGACAGTTTCTAATGTTTTTCTGCCCATTGGATTTTAATACCCATCACTTTGCTTTTTCTCAAATATACTTCAATATTTCATTGTTTTGTAAACTCACCTTTCCTATTTACAGTTCTCATTTCTTTCAATATATTAAGTCAATTTTCTAGTTTTGCATAGCCTTGTATTGAAAGTGTTTATAATTCTTATTTTGTTGTTTACTGTTATTGCTAGCTTGTACTCAAGATGCCTAATTGTGTGTGTGAGCTCATAATTATTAGTTATGTAATCTCTGAGGTTAAGATAAAGATGTGTTTCCAAAGAGGATTTGCATTTGAATCTGCCAAAAGTCTAGGGAAACCTAACCTAGGAGTGTATTCAAGTAAATATTGGGCTGAAAGTTTTGTAGGCTACAGAGGTAGCATGCCTTATAGATTCATAAACTTCCATGAGGGTGGACTTGTGGTTAAATTTCAAGGGAGGATATTTTTACCTCCACTTGAAACAGGCAGATTTCCTCACTGATTCTGTGGGATATGCCTAATTCAATTTCCCTCTTATACTAAGCATGCAGCTCTTCAACTTTATGTGGAGATCTCAAACCCTATATTTAATAGGGCTATGATTTCTTTACTAAATCTTGGACTCAGTCATGTGCTGGTAAATATTTAAAAAAAGTCTCACCGGAGGGAGAAAAAGTCCTGATTTGTAATATCTTCTAATTTCATATTGTGGCTGATTTCATCATGACATCACTGAACATGAGTTTGGAAAAAGATGTATCATTAGCTTTCATGAGTCAGCCCCAGCACATTATACCAGTTCTGTGTTAAAGCTTGCTTCATGGGTTTTGGCATATCCCCAGGATGGAAGACATTTGCATCTTTACTCCCTTCCCTGGATGTCCATTTTTACTTCTTTTAGACCTCTGAGTGTCTGTGTTAACACAGCAAATTATTTTTTTTTAAGATTCTTTTGTTTTTCTTTTCATTTTTGGTCATTATTTGTTAGCATAAAGACTCTTACTGCTAGATATAGAACTTCTAATCTGCAAATATAATGTATTATTTTAATTTATCATGATAAACATGACACACGATGGATATACTGAATTTGAAAAATATAAAAAATAGAGAATATTAAAAATCTCCAACTGATCCCATCTGTATCTCTAATTTTTAATGTAATTTTCATCATAGTATAGTCACTCACTATTTTATGTTTGCTCATGTAATAAAATTCTCTTCTACATTATTCATCTCCTCCCACTTACACAGAAAAGTAAGGATAACCCTGCACAGATAAATTAGTTAATCCAACATACAGTCCTTGTGGCATATAATCTTACTAAGATTATTCATTGCAGCATTATTAATAGTTACAAAATATTGGAAACTATACATACGACCAATCAGGAGTTTCATTAAATCATCCATGGTACATACAAACACTAGATTAATATGCAGCTTTTTATAAGCAGATATGGATGATATTCAGGAACTAGTGCATAAAATGTAAAGCACAAAAGGGTACATATATAGTACTAACTGTATCAATAAGATAGGGAGCCTAAAATGAAAGCATGCTGTATTAAGTGAACTTTAATCATTTGGAAAAGTAAAACGAATTCACTATACACTGAAAGGCAAAATGAAAGACATAAAGGAAGAAGGGAGAACTAGTTTAGTCCATGTGATTTTTTTAATATAATATTGAACTATATATATATTCTTAGTTTGGGAATGAGAAGGAAGTGTCGCAAGCAAATCTTGTACTCTTTTACTATATGTGTTTATTTTAGTAGTATAGACAAACTAATTCTGAAACTATTTTGAGTAAATGAGTGAGTTAATATTGTAGGCACCTGTATTTTTTTCTATGCAAAAAAAGTTCATAAATATATAGAACAGTAGATGACAGGAGAGAACACTATTGAGAGGATAGATTGGATTGCAGTTATCTCTGTAAATCCATACACATGTGTCTGTAAATATGCCTAGGTGTGTTTTTGTATATGTGTGTATGTATCTATAAATATTTATGCATATATTTCCTTGTTCTCTTGCCAAATAGACAAAATAGCAAAGTCACTCAAGTAGTAATTACCACACCATTTCCCACTGATTGTTTCCTAGGTCTGCCATAACAAATTACTGTGAACTTAAAACTTAAATTACTGCAGAAATTTATTCTCTCACAATTCAGGATTCCAGAAGTTTGAAATCAAGGTGTTGGCATGGTTAGTTATCCCTTGGAAAGGCAGGTAAAAATTCTGTTCCATGCTTCTCTCTTAACTTTTGGCAGTTGCTTGCATTCCTCGGTAGTCTTTGGTTTATGTCATCATAACTGTTCATCGATTCCATTGTCACAATCCATTTTCTCTGTGTCTATGTCCAAATTCCCTTTTTTTTTAGTAAGGACAGGAATCATTGTGTTAGGCCCCTCTCTAATCTAATGTGATCTCATGTTGATTATATCTGCAAAAGATTTATTTCCAAATATTCCCTAATTCACTGATGCCAGGGGTTCAGCTTTAAGTATATCTATTTTCAGATGTGGTATATTTACATAATGGAATATTATGCATCAGTCAAAGACAACCTTATGTTATTTGCAGCAGTATGGATGGAACTAGAAGGAATCATCTTAGCAGAAATAAGCAGAAAGGAAAAGAAAAATAGGGATGGTCTCACTTATATGAGGGATTTAGGAAAAACAAACAAACAAATGGACAAGAAAAATTTTAAGCTGCCAAGAATATAGAACTGAACATAAAGTGAGAGAGGGGGAAGAGGGGAAAAAAAAGGTAGGGGGAGGGCACAAAAGACTGAGATCGTACACAGGTGATAAGGTGGTAGGAGAACCTTGCAGTAGACAATGATGTAATCTATCTATCTATATATATATATATACACAAGTGTGTGTGTGTGTGTATATATCACACACTCATATATATACACAGATATAAATGCAAAAAATTAAAAATTTTTTTAAGTTTATCTTTGTTTTTTGCACTATAATTCAATACACAATACCCACCAAAACAAAACCAGGACTCATTGTTCAGATTGCTGGCATGAGGTCTAGAACCTTTCCTTTGAAGTGTTCAAGCCAGTGATGGATAGACTATATGGAAACTAGCTTGAGTATCTCCCTCTGGCCAAATGTGGTACAATTTGAGCATCTAATTTTGAAAAACATAATGAATTATAGACTATTGGGGGAAAGGTTTTAAGAGACCGGACCAATAAAAGATGAAATGAGGTAAGGATGGAAGAAGGAAGCAAAGGATGACTTTATGCTTACAGTGGAATGACAATGGGTAACTGGAAAATATATGGAGGGTATGCTAGAGTTAGCAGAAAACAAAGACAAAACATTATTTTGCAACTATAAAGATTATATCAGACACAAATCAGCGGATACCACATCTAAGAAGATATGATGATGATGATAAGCAGGATATTTACATGGTCTTAAAGTATCTTCTATGTTTATTAGTTGTTGATGCAAAAACAGCAATAACACAATGGAGAAATCAAATAACACCTTACCTTGTAATCAGAATTATCACCAGTTTTGGTCAGATGACCTTTGTGTGCCTCCTAATGAATCTCTCCACAAAAGACACGTCTATGTCAGATCTAGGCTCAGAATGCCTAAGTTCAACCTAATCACAAGAAAGTACTGCTCTCATATACAACCACATATACTACATGGGAAAAAATGGACTATCACAAATGCAAGTGAGACAGAAAATGGGATAAAAATGTTAACAGGAAAAATCTGGATAAAGTGAGTATTTATGTGGGTACGCTAATATTTTTATTTTTGAAAATTTTTATACATATTAAATTCCAATTGAAAATTTAAATTGCCTTTTAGTAGGAGAGATTGAGGGGAAAATATTTTAACATGGGTTCATAATAAATCCTCTAAGTGAATATTATTCACACTATTTAGTTAGGAAATTAGTTTTGTGTTAATTATGAAATTCCTATTACATTGACTCTGCCTTTTACAACATTAAATTATCTTACCAAAATCACCATGAGATTTTACATATCTTTTAATATATAGTTATACATTTTAATAGTTATGTAAAGTGTTTTTATAGCTTTTATATAGTTGATAATTAGTTTTAACTTGCAGCATATCTCAAGATTTAGCACATTTTGTCATATAGTTACATTAAGTAGTTTATAGTTAATATCTAATTTTTATATAGTTAGAGCTTAGTTATAAATTGCAGCACAATCTCTATTATCCCAGTTAATTCTGAACAATTTCTAGCATGAATATAAAATAAGATTACTTTTAAACTGCCTGCAAACTCTTCAGTCAAGTGGTTTTATTGCCATAATTCATATCTGTAGTCCAAATAAGGGTGGAAGAAATTAAAAATATATTCCTTACTTCTTTCAGGTTGAATATAAGTGTATTTTTAGCCAGCAAAGATTTCATAAAAAGTGAAGAGAAAGGAACCCTCTGAAGTGCATAAAAATTTTTCTTGTAAATCATAATCATTTATATAAATATAAAAAGAAAATTTGGCTAGTGATATTCTCAAAACTGGAGATTCAGAAGAGTGATTTCATCAGTACCTTAAGAGCAAATTCATCTCTTTGGATTCATTTCAACAAATCTTTATTTGTTGTTCAGTCAACAAATATTTATAAAATACTTGTGTTTCAGATAGTGTTTCTTGCATTTAGAATATAGTTGTAACTAAGTATCATATTATAATGGACAATATAACAGACAATATTTTCTGAAGAATTGTTAATTATGGGTAATAATATCTAGCACCACTCTGCCACATAACATTCTAAGATTTTTATAATTATCAATCTCTTATAAACATATAAGGGTAGGTACTATTACTACCTCTATTTCATAGATAAATAGGCACTGAGATAGTAATTAACTTCTTCGTAGCTACAAAATGAGCACCCAAGAACTTTGAACCCCCTGGGTTGGCTCCTTTTAAAAAAAAAATTACTGTTTTATTTTCACATACACCCTTCTCTATAGCTGGCATACTAAGAACATGCAGGTTTTGACTTGCTAAGTCAGGAGACACAAACCACTCACATGGGGTCTACATATAGCCCTAGGTTTCTCAACTCCCAGTTTGGAGAAATTAACATCTCCAGCATCATTTTGATTGAAACCAAAGTTCCAGTATATTCTCACAAATGAAGTAAAGTTACCAGATTTATTACTTATGAATTCCAGAAAGTAGGGGGAGAATGAGCAATGAGCCAGGGGAAGGGCAGTCTTTGTGCAAAGTTAAAAGCAAGCAAAAGATAGCAAGATAACAATTACCTATTAGGTGGTTGGAGTAGAGATCACTAACTCTTTGCAAGCTCAACTCTAACTGCTCATTTTTAAAAGTGCCCCAGGAAACACAAAGAAGAAATCCTAAAGTGAGAATTATAAACTCAAATTATCTGAATGTCCAGACTCTGGGTGTGAGCAAGGTTATCATACTGTAAAATGCTTAGGCAGCAAGGAGGTTTTTGTTTTTTTTCCATCACAGCATTGTTTACTCAGTTTCCTCCAAAGGTAACCTCTTAACTGCTGTAAAGTACACTATAAAACTGAGGCGTTCAGCTTTGGAGAGGGAGAACAGTGGGCTGTGGTGGTAGACTGTGAATAATTTGGTGGTGGAAACACTATGGTTACACCTAAAGACGAGAATCTGGTACTTCCAAAATACAAACAACAATGTAAAGCAATGTTACCTCAATAAGAAATAATAATTTATAAAAACTGAAATGCAGCCTCACAATCATACTACCACTGATATAATCCAGATACCAAATATAGCTATCACAAGGATCCCTCATTATCTTAGTTCCTGCTACCAAACAAAATACAATAGACTGTAGCTTTTAAAGAATATAATTTATTTCATGATTCTGAATGTTGGAAATGTCAATATCAACTTCTGATGAGGGTATTATTACTGGCCTGCAGATACACATCTTCTTGCTATAATCTTCCTTTAAGGGCACTATTCCAATTTATGATAGCTTACCCTCATAACCTAATTATTTTCAAGGTCCCTGCCTCCAAAATCATCAGATTGTGGATTTAAACTTCAAAATAAAAATGGGGGTGGTGCGGCTAAAAGGACACAGACATTCAGTCCATACACTCAGTTGCCCCTTTATAGACTTTTCTTTGGCCCAATCTCCCTCTTGATGATTACTTGATAATTACCCTGATAATTACTAATCTATCCTTCACTTAAATAATTTTGTCATTTCAAGAACATCATGTAAATCACATATAGTATGTTGCCTTTTGAGATTGGTCTCTTTTGCTCAGCATAGTCAGGAGATTCATCTAGACTCTTGCATATCTCAGTAGTGCATTCCTTTTTATTGAGAAATAGTATTCCATAGTATGGATAGCTGTTGACTATTAATTGCAAGACATCAAGATTGTTTCTATTTTGAGACTATTAAAAGTTATTAAATATTTGTTGATACTTGTTTTTCTTTTGCTTGTTTTTGTCGAGCTGCTTCTGAACTCTAACACATTTTACCCTTTCTCAGTAAATGGAATAAGAAATGACTTGCCTGTAAGGTGACACTGAGAAGAAACCTGAAAAAAGTTAAGTATAAAAACCATGTAGCTATATGCAGAAAGCACCTTTCAAGCAGTGGAACAAGTGCTGAGACCTTGACGTGTTTGTGACACAGCAAGGAGGGCAGTGAGATACATAGCAAGAAGAACAGAAAGGCATGACTCTGAAAGGTAGCTGAGTGATATCTTTAACACCAGTAAAGTTTCAGATGTTTCCAAAGCAAGACAGATAGAAAGTTTGAATAAAGATGTGACATATTTTGTATCAGAAAACACTGTGTCTGCTGTATAAAAAAAATAGATGGTACTTAGGCAAGTAAGAACAATTAGGAGGTTGTGTCAACAGTTCATACAATAGATGTTATGGCTTACAGGAAAGGAAGCAACAACGATAATACACCAGTTTACCAAGTTCAGGAGAATGATATATGAAAACTACTATTCATTTTATAGTAGGAAATAAATGATCACATGAACCCAAAAGTTTCTTAATCTATATAATGGAAGCTAAATATTTTCTCTAGTCAGAAGTCAGAATAAGGGGGGGTTGTATATACTAATTTTTAATTTTTTTTTTCTTTTTTGAGACTAGGTCTCACTATGTTGCCCGGGGTAGTCTTGAACCCACAGACTCAAGTGATTCCTAGTCTCAGCTTCCCAAGACTGGGATTAAAACGTGCACCACTGCACCCAGCTTTTAATAGTATTTAAATATTATACTTTTATCTCATCAATAGGCAACCAAAAATTTTTATTGACAAATACTATATTGACAAAGACTTCCTGAGCTCTTCTTTAATAGGTAGTATTAACATTTGCCTTTGTCCTGCTTTCATAACTTCTCAACAATAGTAGCACTCCTAGCCTCAGTCTCTTTCTCTCGATTTGCTAGTACAGTCATACAGGGTATGTTGTATATCACATTCTATTTTTGTTAGCAAGCAGACTGAGGGGCATCTGGGGACTCCAAACCTAAATATTCTAGGGGGTACTGCCATCCACCACACAAAGAGAAAGCATATTTTTAGTGTGTGAAATCTTTAATAGAAAAGAACTTTAGAATTCGTGTCTGTGGAGAGAAGAGGTGAGAAAGGACAATAGTTTCCCAATGAAACATCCAAAGTTACCCATCCCCTTGTTATATGTTATATGTCAAGCCAAACAGGGTTGTCTCAGAGCTGGGTCAATGAAACCCAAAAGGTTTGTCACAAGTGTAAGACATCTTTTGACGGGGAACCATAGACAAAGGACAGCCGAGGCCAGACATATCTGTAAGGAAAGGAACAAGATCAAAGTACAAGTCAAGATAAAAGCTGCTATACTTAACCTTTCCATGGACCTCTCACTCCTCCAAATGTCTCCTGCCTCCCAAGGTCCTAGTGCAAGTCAAATGCTGAGAAGTAAACATGGCTTTTTCATGTGTCTCCTTGCTACACATGCCTCTTCCAAGTCTTCTCTCTCAAGTCCTTTTTAGCTTCCCCATGCTGCTTTGCTCCACCCTTAATTAGGTGAGATAGGGAACATGAAATCTCTCCTTTTCAGTTTACACTCTTGTTTCCCTTTGTTGTTTTATGGTTGACTAAAAGGCATTACTGATAGTACTTATTTTCATGTTATGGAGGGATTTCTCACGCTGCATCCTTGTACTGGGAATAATGATTTATGACTGTAGGTAATTTTTTTTTCATTTGGATAAATATAGCACTGCTATTAGTGATACTGAAGCTGGGTAAGTGATATATCATTTTTTCCAGAACAGTCAAGGACTGCGGTGAATCTTAAAGTAGTAAGTAGAAACATCTTTAAACTTTATTCTTTCAGCTATACATGTAGCTACACAGAAATGTTTCATTTCTCATATCTTCAATTTCATGAATATAATTCAGTTTTTCTTCATACCTCAAGGTCATCATCTCTAGTATTGGACTACTATTTGGAGCCCTTATGTAGTACATTCATTTACTTATATTCAAATAGCTTCAAACTATTAAGTATTTTAACTGCATAGAGATACTTTGTAATAATTTTACCCCTTCTGGGAATAATAATATATCCTCCTCAGTATTTATTATTTTATCATTTTTATTATTTTTAACTTTATATATTCATGATCTCTTTATATTGTTATCCATTCTTTTTATTACTTCTAATGAAAAATCTAATTAGGTAGATGGCATTTTTTTTCAAATAAATAAATAATCCTAAATATTTAAGCATTTGACTACTGTGGCACCTTTGTAACTTCCTCATTGGGGGATGTACACTTCTTTCCTGCTGTTTCATTGGGAATAAGGCCTTACACTATAAGGTGACTCAGCAGTAACTTCTTTTATCATCTAGGTGGAAGTTCTTTGGTTCAGTGCAAACAAATATTGTCCATTAATTAGCAGTCCAACATGGAATTATTTTGTTCATGAGGAAATTAGCAAAATGGATCATCCCTAAGTGTTTATACTGCAAACAGTGCCTTGTAATGTCATAATCTCATTTCATTAAGAAATTTACATACACATCAGATTTTAGAGTGCTCATTCATGATGAAAGTCTACTTCCACACTGTTTGTGTTTGGAAACATTCAATAGCCAGTCTTGAATTAAAAATTTTAATTGAATGCTTAAAGAATTACAAGTGTGCCTTTCCTTAGCTCTAATGCTAACCAGAGTGCTTTTCTAAACTGCTGAGAATGGACTGAAGATTCTGCTGAGGGCTGTAGATACTTATCTGCCTAATTGAGCCATCAGTTGTTGACATGAGGAAAGCCACGTGACCTGCTTTAATGCATTTCTCAGTAACAGCAGGAGGCTAGAATGTAGTTCATCTAAGAGTAAAACCAGCAGCAATATTATTAGACTTGTAAAAATAGCATTGGTTAGGGAATGATTTTAGTAAGAGACGAATAGTAATACAAAATCATATAATCATATAAACAGTAAGGGATTGATTTTATTTTCAAAATAAGTTTGAATTCAAATGTTTTAATCATTTTATTCATTCAGTATGTACTTACTAACTTATAGGTGTCAGTCGTGTTAAGGGAATAAACATCAAGGTTTCAAAATTGATTAAGTGGTAAACATTTGAATTTGGTCCCTTATCTTTGAATGCTGAAACAATGAAATATTATTACAAGTTTTTTGAGTAGACAGGAAAGTGATATGCTCAAAATTGTACTGGTTACATTAACCTCACCAGGGGTATCATAAATTGGTATTGATTGAAATAGTTACTTATATTAATTAGGAAAGTAATAAGAGAACAGGAAAGAATGTAAGAGCCCTCAGAAAAGGATGTGTGACAGACTAACACAAGTAAGAGATTACCCTCTTCAGTAACTTGAAAAAATTATGGCTTCACTAGCAAATCCAGAGGAAAAAATGACTGTCTAGATGTATAATCAGTTTGATTTAAGATATGCTGATATAGGAATGTCATTGAGATATCTACAGGTCATCTAAAATGTGACTGGTTCTTGGGAAATTACTCAGTGCAAATTTAGGTGTCAATTATAATTTTTAATTTAGTAAAGCTTTAAACTACTGCATTTACCATGGAAATGAATATAGGAAGACTACCGGAAAAAAAAATCCCTTTAAAAAATTCTTTCATAATAGTAAAAAAATTAAAACCAACAGAGAAGATAAAGAAAAATGATTATGAAAGTTAAGTATAATTAAAATAACATATTTTAATTATATATGTTATATATATTTTAATTATACTACTGGTAACAATAAAAAATAAAATCTTAGTGAACAAAATCCAACAAAAGAAGTATGTAACATGATCAAGGGGTATTTATTCCAGGAACACAAAGATGGTTCACATCCAAAAATCAATGATCATTATTCACCATAGCAATAAAAAGAAACATAAAAATCACTTGCTCACATCAGTAAATGCCGAGAAGCACTTGGTAAAATTCAACATTTATGATAAATACCCTTGGAAAACTGGGATTAAACAGTCCATATCTCAGTATAATAAAGGCTATATATCATAAACCCCCAACTAACATCATTCTCAATGATAAAACACAGAAAGCTTTTCACTAGGATCTGGTATGAGACAAGGATATCCACTCTCATTACTACTAGTCAATATAGTACTGGAAGTCCTAACTATAGTATGTCAAAAAAGAAGAATGTAAAAGTAATTCTAATTGGTAAAGAAGTAAAGCCATCAATATTCTCAAACAACATGATAATATATGTAGAGAACCCTAAAGATTCCATTAAAAAACTAATTGAAACAATAAATTATTTCAGCAAAGGGCAGGTTATAAAATCAATGCACAAGTCAGTTGCTTTCATTTATGCAAGAGATAGAAGAGGAAAGCTTTTAAAATGTCCCATTCACAATTATATCTCCAAAAATTAAATGCCTAGAAGTAAACATAACAAAGGAAGTAAAGGACCTATATAAAGAAAACTATAGTACACTGTTGAAAGAAATAGAAAGACATTTCCTGCTTGTGGGTTGAAAGAATCAACTTTGTCAAAATGATCATCCTACCCAAAGCAATATACAATCTCTAGTAAAAACCCAATGGTATTTTTCAAAGAAATAGAATAAACATAACTGAGTTTATATGGAGCCACAAAAGACCCTGAGTTACCATAACAATCCTCACAAAAAAAAAAAAAAGAGGAAAACTAGTGGTGTTCCATTTCCAGATCTCAAACTATGCTGTAAAGCCATAATAATTAAGACAACATGGTACTGGAACAAATACAGACACACAGATCAATGAAATAGAATAGAAAGCCCAAGATAAACTCAAATCTGTCTGGACAGTTAATCTATGACAGAGGAGTCAGGTACATACATTAGAACAAGGAATGCCTCTTCACTGAGTAGTGCTGGAAAACCTGATCGCATGCAATCATCATGCAATCACATGCAAAAGAATGAAACTAAACCACTATCTCATGTTGTACATAAAAATCAATTCAAATGGATAATAGATTTGGACATAAGACCTGAAACCATAAAATGCATAGAAGAAAACTTGGGCAAAACACTTCACAACATTTACTTCAGGAATATCTTTGTGGATTTGTCTCTAGCAGCCAGAAAAACAAAGAAGAACATAAACAAATGGGAATACATAAAACTGTAAAGTTTCTAAATATCAAAAGAAACTGTAACCAAAGCAAAAAGATACCCCATGAATGGGAAAAAATAGTTCCACACCAACATCTGACAAAAAATTGAGATCAGAAATTTACAAAGAACTCATGCATCTCTCCAAAAAGAAAATAAATAACCCAGTTTGAAAATGGACAGAAGAACTGAAATAGACACTTCTCCCAAAAAGACAAATTGTCAACAGGCACATGAAAAACTGTCACTGCTTATCATTAGGGAAATGCTAATCAAGACCATAATGATGTATCATCTGTATGTGTGAGAATGGCCATATCAGAAGTACCAGAAACAATGCTGGTGAGGATTTGGAGAAACAGGAATTCTACCAAACTGTTGGTAGGAATGTAAACTGGTTCAATTCCTGTGGAAAACAGTATGGAGGTTTCTTAAAAGACTTCAACTTGATATACCACATTTATAGTTTATGTTGTGCTAGAGATTCTTAAGCCAGAAAAAGAAAAGGCATCTAGATATTTTTTAGATGAAAAAGAAATAAAGCTAGATGCTATAGATTGTGGTTCTCTAAAATTCATATGTTCATGCATTATCCCCAATGCTGTAGTTTTTCATGTGAGGCTTTTAAGAAGTAATTAGATTTTGAAGGCAGAGCCCTGATGAATGGAATTAGTTTTCTGAAATAAGAGAACGCATTATGACCCTTTGTCCCTGTCACCAAAAATATTACCATCTACAAACCAGGAATCAGGCTTTTACCAAACACTCTATCATGGACTTCCCTGACTCCAGAATTATGAGAATTAGATTTATTTTATTTATAAGCCACCCTATCTATGATATTTTTGTTACAGGACCTCAAATGAAGTTAAGATACTATGTTTCAGCTAACATGGTTTTCCATATAGAAAATATTAAGGCATCCAGTAAAAAGAAGAGAAAAAAAAAAAAAAAAGAGGGACAGGAAATGATAAATATAGAAAGGCAAGAAATAGAAAATAAGACAGACTTAAATGTAAGAAAAATTGTTTATATGAGATACCAATGGTTTATATCATTGTATGTAATTGAGAAAAATAGATTCACACCTCCTCAGATGTGCTTCTTGTTTTGATTTAGTTCTGTAAATTCCTTTGTTTTCTTCCTTAATATTTTACTTGAGTGAAATTGTTCCCCTGCTTTTCCATGAGCTATTGTCTTTACACACTGCCAGCATGTACCCACCTTCCATATTACCATGCTCATTGCCTTGAATTACCTCAATAATTATCTGTTTATAATTTAAATAATTTATTAATTTAAATAATTTATTAATATATATATTTCACATCATCTTAGTCCCCCCCTGGGGTCACCCACCACCTCCCTTTCCTGGCCACTCCCACTTATCTCTCCCCCCCCCAGTTGTGCACTTTAGTTTGGTTGTTAACTTGTTTTGACTTTTTCTCCTGACCTTGTTTGTTTTTACTATGATGCATACATTAGTGAAAACATTTGGTTTCTGTCTTTTCTTTTTGACTTGTTTCTGCTAAAATGATTTCTTCTGGGTACATCCATAAATAAATAAATTCTTCAAAGTTGCCATTTTTAATCGATGAGTAATATTCCATTGTGTATATATACCACATCTTTTTCATCCAATTGTCTATTTTGGGACATTTGGGTTGTTTCCATGTTCTTGCAATTATAAATAGTGCTGCAGTAAACATCTGAGCGCAGTGTACCCACATTGAGGTTCCTTTGGGTAGATTCCCAGATTGGGTAGATTACCAGTGTACCCACATTGAGGCTCTTTGGGTAGATTCCCAGAAGAGCGATTGCTGGGTCAAATGGTAGTTCCATTTTCATTAGTTTGTCGGTAATTATCTTGACTGATGCCTAGCTAGATTTTCCTTGCATGTCTTAATAAACACATTACCTCTAACAATCAACATAGTGCTCATTATTTAATACATGTGTAGTATGTATGTATATGTGTAGATAAATGTTTTATTTCTCTTGATTTTCTTTGTTGTTTTCACAGTGGGTCCATATTCCTTCTCCCATCTTTTTTGATCATCTAACCATGTTATTTATTATATTTGTCTTCAATTTCTTGTTAGCTTGCTCATATGTATGCATAGCCAAAATTCTTTTCTCCCTATTTGTATGTCTTCTGTACACAAATTTTATATTCATATTGTGATCAATTTTTAAAAGAACTTTTTTATATGTTTCACATAATGCCTCCTTATTTTTCTTGTTGTAGGTTAAGCTGCCCAATTAAGTATAAACTGGATTTGCTTTCCATGGTACATATTCTGAACCAAAATTTAATTCTAGAGCTTGAGGATCAGCATTTTTCAATGTGTTAATCTGTAAACTCCCCCCCTTTTTTTTTTCAGTTACATGTAAAATAGTGTGCAACTTTGTATATACTAAAAGCTGAGAAAGTTATTACCTTTACTTTCACTAAGATGACTTAAACAAAGTTTATCAAAAGGGATTATAGAAAGAACAGATTTATAGTAACTGTCTGATATATGACCAGAATCCTCATGTTCAACTAAAACAGACTTGCCCTAGGCTTTCTAGAGCATAATGCCTTTAGCAAGTAGCTTTCAACAGCTTTTTCAGGAAGCAATATTTTCCTTCAGTAAAAGGGTCACTGTACTGTTTTTCTTTTTCCTTCTCCTGTCTTATCTTTTGAGTTCAGGAAGTACTTTAAATTTACAGGCAGCTTTGAAGGCATGAAGCAAGTTCAGCCCCAGAAGTATTTCCTGTTATGGCATTAATCTAATTCCATGAAAGTAGAGCTGATTTTTCATCTGTAAAGTAGATAAAGTGCCTAGAGCAGCCGACTATTATTCTGGGTTATCATGATAAAGAGGCTTAGTTTTGACACGAAAGAGTTTATCAGCCTAACCCGTGGAAGATTTCATCCTTTTTGTTGAAAGATATATTAATGGATTATAATCTGTCTTAACTTCCAAAATAAAGTTCTCCTTCATATTGAAAGTATTTACTTAAATCAGCATATATAGTTTTCACATTTATAAAATATGTAATATGCAATAAATCGAGCAAACATTCTAGGGATATTTACATGAGGTTAAACCTGCTGTTAAACCATTTGTGTTAATGCTCCAATTTTAAATTGTTACAGATTTATTTAACAAACCAACACGACAATTTCAATAGACGTAATTTTCTATAAATATCACTTATGTTTGCTATTAGTAACACACATCACTAGATCATATAAACTTTTCTATCTCATAGAAATTGTTTTCTCATAACAAAATTAAAATTATTTACTTGTATTGTGTTGACTGACTTTGAGTACACAGAGGTTCAAGTTATTTTTTTTCTCATCTCTTTCACCTAGTCCCCAGTTAAGGCATTAATCCTAATGGCTTGTATAGGTTAAAGAAGTTATTTGAAAACTGATCCCACACCAGACAAAATTGTTTCCTTGAATAATAATATCTTTTTTTAATACATGGTAGTATATTATAAGTTCAGTCTTCTCAATAGTCCTCTGAGTTAAATTCTGTTTTTTAGGTACTATCATCTGTTTGAAAAGTGCAGAAAATGAAAAACAGAGGAGTTAAGTTGCTCAAGGTGTTCCAGTCAAAAGTAGTGGTAGTTTTGAACTGGAACTCACACTCTCATTTTAAGTTCACAGTAGTAAACAGCTATTCCATATTCTGCTTCTTATGACTGAGAGAAATAGAACACTCCATTAATCACTTATTTCACAATTAACAAGAAAATTAACTACATTTTACCATAACCTAATGAGCTGATACCTAGAGTTTTATTCATTTTGTTTAAAATAAGTGAACTGTGGATTCATATTCATGAACCAAAATGAAGACATATTATAGGTATGACAATTTTAAAAATTGAGATCATTTGGAACACAAAAAATTCTCTGCTCTAATCAAAGGCATACCAAGTGCTAAATTTGAAATTAGGAATTCTGGATTTTATAATCTCACTAATTTAAAGCCTAATTGAGCATGATCATCATTTTTCAAAAGAAGATTAAATACTATCAGTTCATTCTATCTTGTAGAAGGATTGTGAAGGTAATATGAGATAATACGTTAAATTTATTAATTTAGGCATCATTAGTTGAGTCTGCCTGCCACTCAATATATCCTTGTAAGTAATGTGACAGATACAAAAATGAAGAACATATGGCTGCTATCATTATTGAACTAGTGATCTTTTTGGATGGGTAAGATATATTGCAATATAAATTAGACTTAAGAATGTTTATTTATTATATATGAGGGATTCCTCAGCTAAACTGTCAAAGGTAATGGGTTCATATAATTTCATCAACTTTTTACAGCTTTTTAACTCAAGCCTTTGCATGCACTTTCTGAAAAAATATACATACATAAAGCAGAATGTATTCATAATCACATAGAAAGATTCCCAATCCAATTAGCCATTAGAGAAATATAAATCAAAACCACAGTGGGATTGAACTTCCCACTCTCTAGAAGAGTTATAATCAATTAGACAGATAATAGCAGATGTGGACAGCGACGTAGAGAAAGTAGAACCCTCAGCCACTTCTGGTGGGAATGTTCATATTCCTCAAAAGGTTAGCCATACCATATAATTACCCTAAGACCAGCATTTCCACCCCTGGGTAGGTACCAAAGGGGAGTAAAAGCCTATACCTATACAAAAATGTGTACATGAATGTTCATAACAGCATTATATAAAGTCAAAAAGTAGAAACAATTCAAATATCTATTAACTGATGAATAGAGAAATAAAATGTACTCTATCCATACAATAAAATAAAATACCATTCAGCAGTAGAAAGAATGATGACATACTGAGACAAACTTCAAAGTAAATAAAATTTGAAAGCATTATGCTAAGTGAAAGAAGTCTCTTATCAGGAGCACATATAACCCCCATTTATGTGAAGAGTCCAGAATAGTTAATCTATGGAGATGGGAGTTAGAGAAGTGGTTATCCAGGTCTCATACTTTTGGGGAGAAAAGGGGATTGGGGTGTAACTATTGATAACAAGATTTCTTCTTGCTATTAGGAAGTGTTCTGAAATTGATGTTGACAGTTGCATGTCTGTAAATACTATGAAAAACCAATGAATTGTGCTCTTTAAGTTTGCATTGGATGATGTGAATTAGACCTCAGTAATGCTGCTTAAAAAAAAAAAAAACAGATGGCGTTGCAGAATTTTTAGACTTAGAGCATTTGGCACACCTTAAAACAAAACTTCCAGTAGATTAATATTCAGGTGTATGTTTATAGTTATAAAGCTATAGATTAGAGAGGGATATGTTGAGGAAATTAATAATGTAGAAGTATTATTATTGCTTTTTATTTACTATTTCCATCGACCACCATAATGATATTAATTTAATCAATTACTGTTGTCCCCATGGAATGAATAATTATAGTTATTCTATAGAAAGATATAGAATGAAACTCAAGTACTGCTTGAAACTCAAGTAAGCCAGTCAGGAAGAATAGGTATTAGAAACATCTGCATATGCAACCTACCTACCTATTAATACCATTATTCCTGAGTCACTTCATCAGTTCTTTGCCAGACCATACAATGTGGGCAATATGAGCAGTGTTTATTTATAATTTTGTTATGTAGAGCTTAGAACACCTTTCCCCACAGAAATTAAGTTCATGTGCAAATTCTGGTTTCTTTCCCACAATATTCCATGAATATTTAACACTTAATGAACATAAAGTGATGCATTAATTAGTTAGGAAGTAGGAGACCTTTTTAGTGAAAAAGGAGGAAGAAAAGTCTCTTTCCTGACAATAAATCCTGGCATGAGGTCTTGTACTTTTAATGGGGTCTCTTTGTACATTTTGTGGTAAACTGTTACTTGGAAGTTAGTAGATTTACTCATCTTCTCTTTGAATCTTGATCATGTACTCTAAGACATACTCTCCCTCTGACAAACATCTCCTTATGACCATAATATAAACATATAATTTATAATGTGGAAAGGAAGGTTTGGTCTTTAAAAGAACAAATTTCTTTTTAATTCAGTTAAGGGGTTTAGATCTTTTTCCTTCAGCATCCAGCAGTGAGTTCAGAGGTGATGGTCATTAATATCTTGATCCATTAGTTTTCATCAAAAACAATTTTTTCCTGTAAAAGTTTATTTGTGGGACTGCTTTATTTCCCAGAAGAAATTACAAAATCCATTTCCTGTGATAGTATAATTTTCACAACATCTGATTATAGTGGCACATATACACAGAAGATTAAAGATATAGCAAAGAAGTAATAGTAAGACATTGAGAATAAACATCCTGATAGAATTTATGTTTTAGTGCCATAATCATTAATTTAGAAAAGCAGATGTAAATAATGGGTTGTAAGTATACTGTTCAATTTTTTTCCTAAAGAATTAACTAATTACAGTCATTTATTTTTAACACACTAATCCAGAAGTTTTTCCAAAAGAAAAATGTTTTCTTTACTTATTCTGACATAAAATTTCAGATATTATGCACAACTCCTGTTGAAAAGACTTTTTGTTTAAATCAGCTGCCTTTAGCTTGACAAATCTTGAGAACTTAATGATTAACATGCTAATAAACAAGTGTGAATGGCATTAATGTGTCTATAATTTCTTTATTAGCACCTTGTTTCTTGTTTATTCCTCAAGTAAAGAATTTTTCAGTTCATAACTGATCATACAGTGTTTATTTAAATAAAGAATGAAGATTTGCCATTATTAATAATTCCTACATTTGTTTATAACAAGTTTCATAGGTATTCTTTCATTTATTTCATTACTAGCATACTTACTAGTTGTCTTTGAGTGAAAGAAGATGATTGAAATGTAAAAGAAGCTACTTGCAATGTTTGTAATATCACATTTCTTAGTAGGTTTACACCTGCTTGAAGTAAGAGTAAATTATTTCCTGAAAACCCCACATTTATATAGCTATTTCCACCTCTGATCTGTGCTGAGGCATTTAACCTCTCTTAACCTTCATTTCCTTATTTTAAGGAAGTAGCTGTTGAGTCTTACTTAAATCTTGAAGTAAGTACAAGTAATTGTTTACTGAGAATTCTAAGAAAGGCTAATGGAAAATGTCAAGTATAAATTAAAAAAAAGAGTTTTAACTGCTTTTCTCTCTGTTGGGAATTACAATTCATTTATTGAACAATCATTTTTAAGATTATGCCTTTATAAAAAAAAGTCATTAAAATACAGATACAAAAATTATATCTATATTAGTGTTTTGATCTGTTACATCAGTAATGATTTTTAATTAATTGAAGCTATATGCTTCAAATTAAAGCATAAAGCATATAGCTTCAATTAATAAAAAAATTAAATGAAAACAAATTAAAAAATAAGTATTTAAGTAGAAATGTAATGTTTTCTATTGTATTTAAATAGTAGATTAGTCAAAGTGCAGTAAATAATCTAGGAGTAGATTCTGCCCAGTATATGCTGAAATGGCTGGTTTAAAGATTTTTTACTCTTTTGTACCAGTTTACAACTGATAATCTATCTCCTTACTTAGTCTAATTACCTGATATTACTAGGGGGTTTAGGGGACTTAGCTACTAATTGTGTAAGCTTTATCTGATTTACTCATTTCACAGAAATCTTTCCATTCTATTCCCCATTAATATTGCTGATACTCATTTTGAATTTCAAAGAGAGGGAATTATGACATGAGTTTTATAAAATCTAGTTACCACTCAAACCTTTTTATCAAAGGTCCTATTCTTCAGGATAGGTTTAAAAAGCTATATTTGTATCTAGTGAATATATCTTATTTTATAGACTCAATACACTGACTTCCTTAATTGATAAAACAGTGTTCTGGTTAAAAAAAACAAAGGCACACATTCTTTGAAAATATAATGATATACATAATGTGGATTAATGAGAGTATATCAGTATGGGTTCAATCAAAGCAGTATTAGTAGGGCAGAGAGAAAGAGGCATTTCAAGGTTGTCCTCTATCATTGTAGAAGGTGATAAAACTCAAAAAAAACCTTGAGACAGGAAACCAAGAAGGGGAGATCACCAGTGGACTTGGACTCCATAGGCATAGGGCAGAGTTGTTTTCTACTAGTAAAATTCATTCTACCAGAAATATATTAGCTATGCTTTTCAGCATTCCACCTGATTCAGTGTGGTTCTTCCAGAATTTCCAAGACACTCCCCTACTAGATAGCAACTGATTATAGAGTTTTAATTACATCTAAAAAATGCCTTCACACTAACACCTAGATTAGTATTTGATTAAATAACTAGAGTGTACAACCTCGCAAAATTGTCACATTCAAAACACCATCATAGAGGATCAAGTTTTGTGAAAAACAGGGTTAAGGAATTTGATCTCTAACTTTATGTATTATAAATATTTTATCATATTGAGGTTGGGGGGAACTGTTTTGGGGGGAGGATTTTTTTTTTTAGCATATAAAAATCTCTTAATGTACCTAGTATTTTACTGAGTTTAAAGGAAACAGATGAATATATCATATGCTTTTTTCCTATATCTTAGCATCTTACATGGTTCGTTTAAACACCGTTTGAAATCATGGATAAGAATTCATAAAAGAGAACTTGAGTCGTAAATATGAGTTAGATTGGTAAAATTGGAATGCTCTGTTCCAGGGTGTGATTAAGCATAGACTGAAAACAAAAATGACAATATCTAAAGTGTAATTAAAGCAAGAACACTGTAAAAGCTGATACTGTTTGTTTTTTATCATCATATCCTCACAACTTTCTATAGTACCTTCTATAGTATAGGGGTAAGTGTTCAATTGTTGCTAAAGTGGGTAGTACTGAACCAAAGCCTCTGTTACCAACTGAGTCATCATGTACTTCCAAAACTGGTTGAGCTTGGAGTCAGAGTATCATTATCTAGACTAGTTATCAATTTCTAAAACTGATGATACAGTAATTTTCTAATACATCTTTCCTCTTAAAAAATAAAAACCCGGCTAGGCATGGTGGCGCATGCCTGTAAGCGGCAGCCTAGGAAGCCATGGCTGGGGCCAGGGATTGCGGTTCAGGTCCCATCAGGGCCATGTAGCGAGACCTAGTTACAAAAAAATAGAGCTAGGTGTGGTGGCGCACACCTGTAATCCCAACTACCTGGGAAGCTGAGGCTGGGGATTGCTTGAGTCTGTGGTACCCTGGGCAACGTGAGCCTGTGGTTCCACAGGCAAAAATAGCAAGACCTAGTCTCAAAAATAAATTAATTAATTTAAAAAAGTGAAAACCCTTTGAGAGCAAGAATTATTATGAAATTTTACATCTCTTCTAATTGCTTTATTGCTCTGAACTTATAAGATTTCTTTTAAGTTTTAAATCAATTTCCTAATAGATTTAAATCATTTTCCTAATTTATTTAAAATAGCATACAAAAGTATCCAGCTTAGTTTTACAATATATGTCCTTTGAGCCTGATAAAAGAAATAAAGTGTTTGAAGTATATCATGTAATTAGTTAAAGAATAGTAAACTGATTTTAGAAACTGATTTTTCAGTGTTCCTGCTTTTACGTATTTAAAGTTTGTATTTATTTGTTTTCTCTTAAAACATTGTAAAATTTCTCTGGTTTGGTATCTTTCACTGAACAAGAGATCTTTATAGCTTTTTTGTGAAATAAGGCAAGGCAATTGAAAATAATGCAAAACTGCTATAGTTTTATCCTACTGGGTACAAATATTTGTTTGGGGATTAAAGGTTTATTAGGAAAATGGTTTGAAGATTAATTAACTATTCTATCTTTTTACCTTCCTATCTCATTTGCAGATCAGTGGTTTGTTAATACATAGAAATTGCTTTATTTCCTACTGTGTTTCCACTTTTAAGTATTGAGGAAATGTCAAATGAAAATAACTGCATGTCCTTTCTATTTTTCAAGTTTTTAAGATTTCCAAGAATTATGACTGATTTTTTTTTTTCATAGTTAAATTTTCCCTGGGATTTTCTGAAAAATGTAATGGATCTACTTATTTCATGATTTTCTTTTCACTTTATCCTGAGTTCATAATATCTAGTCAACCAATGAAATGCAGAGATTTCCTTGTGGGAGCAGGGGGGGAGCTAAGAATGTCTTATTCTCATAGTTTTACAGTGATTTTATTGCTTCAAGATAAACATTGCTTTATTGTTTATTTTAGCCAATGAGGTTGTCTGAGGACGAGGTAAGAAAATGCAAAGCAGTGTATTTACTTTTCCATGTTCTCCCAAAGAAACAATAAAAGCTGTGTTCCAGTGGAATAACTTGCTAACTGGGCACTTTCTAGGGGAATTCTGGTAGCTTTTGCCACATGATTTCATATCTATATAGTAAAAAATATTAATGATGAAAAATGAGTATAATTTCTATACCTTGAAACATGACTAAAAATTTTAAATTGAGACCTGGTTTTTCCCCAAGTGACATCTTGATTTGTGTTCATTTTCATCAGAAGACCCTGATCCAGTTTCTAACAATTCAGATAAAATGTGGGAGTTGGAAAGCTAATATAAAACAAAGATACTGAAGTGACTGTTTGAGTATTTTATTCCATCTATCAAAGCTTCACTAGGATTAAGAATTTGGCACAGACGGATGTAATTCATTCTCCTTTTACAAAGAATCAAATGATAGACCAAAACCATCTTAAGATAAAGTAAAATACCTAAGGATTGAAAGGAAGAAAAAATACTCTTTTAAAAAAAACTATTCTCAGTGTAAAAATAATGATTATATTATTTATTTCTTGTATTGTATTTGATGGGACAAGAGGCTTGAAAGAACTTACTCAGAAGCAATATATTGATTATATATCCTAATTGCCTGTTTTGCTTATTCATAGTAGACTAGCTATAATTAATAGCTTCCAGCATATATAATACAAAAGTTAAAGTTTGTAAAAATTATGCATCATTAAAGGAACATGTATGTACCTTACCATAAACAAATAATAGCTTGGTGTTTGTTATTTCTGTAAATTTTCAACTAAGAAAATAGCTTGATTGGCAAGGAAACATGAATAATATTTTTTAGATAAATTAACTGGAAATTTTCAAGCTAACCTATAATTTTGTCTGCATTTGGATTATGTTATAAGCTAGAATGTGGAAACAGTCATTCACTGTTTACAGTTCCCAAAGTAATGAACATGGCTTTCTGATGCTACCTTTATTAGAACTGATAATGATTTGCTGTTTTTTTACACAGAGTTTTAGAAGTCACTCTCTAGTTGATTAACACACATGAATGTGGTGGGAAGAAATCAGGTTACATATGCAAGCCCTATTTAAAGTCAGTGTTTAAAACCATGCATTTATAAATCAGCAGTTGTTTGGGTATATATCAGGAATTTTATAAATTATAATATTGTTCAATAAGAATAATAATTCTATTGAAATGAATTTTTAGAACAGTTCTTTTATAGCTAATGAACATTTTTGTATTGATTCTACATTATATCATGACTGACCTCAACATTTTAATGTGGATATAATTTTAACTGCAGTATATGCTTAGAAGTTATAATTAGAATAGTTTTTACAAGAAAAAAAATCATTTTGAATAAACAAATAGTCAAATTTCTAATGTGTTTCTTGCTGTAGACCAATAAGAATTTTTTCTAATTATTTTAGATTAGGTTATAATGACCTAGTTTTCACCAGTGATGGTAGTAATACCCTCATTACAGGTTGTACTATAATAAAAATCAGAAAAACCTATGTAAGCCTCATACTTTATAAGTGTTCATAGATAATCAGTTATACTAATTTATCTGAATGTCATACAAATGAGGTGACTTCTCAAAGAGTCAAGAAGTTATTGATTTTTAAAATTGTAAACACCTGGTACCATACAGATTCTTTACTGAATTTTTAAACCAAAAAAAAAATTCAACTAGCAAATAATTTGCTCAACATTTAAAACAAAGAGGCATGAATAAGAATGTGCATCCTATCTCCTCTACTGTGGTTCTAATTACCTCAGCTTGGACTGATCAATATTTGATCTTTTTCCCACCATGCTAACATGTTACTTTGACTCTGTCTCTTTCTCTTCCTTTTGGATAATTTGCAGCCATGTGAGAATGGTTCATTTGTTTGTTCTCACTGGCTAGAGGCCAGGGGTCTCTTATTAGTATAATGCAGTTCATTGATGTGAATTTGTTGATCTCCTGGGTAGTTTTTCACAAATTTTAGGCAATTAAAAGCCTTTATAGGGCATTTCACTTGAAGTTACTAGTGGTCTTCCAGTGATTTTGCTTTAAAAAATTACTTCATCACTTTATGATTATTTCCTTTCCCTCTCATTTTTCCCCTTCTTAGCCTATAAAATTCTAGAAAAAAGGATTGAAACAAGCATTGCATTGATTGATTTCATAAGAAGCAACATTTTATATACTTATAATTCAATAACTTAATAATATTTTCATTAACACGATTTTTAAAGCACCAATGAAATTTTTGGTTTTGTCTTAAAAGATCTGCTTGTTTTAAGCTTACAGATATATTACTGAGAGAAGTCAGAATGAATTTGGAGAACAATAACAAGAATTGAATCTAAAAATTAGTAATTACTAAACGCTTATGTATATATTATTTTTTAGTGCGAGAACTTTTGAAATTGGAGCTCTTTTGATGTCTTAATTTCTCATAACTATCAGATTTATTCCTTTACATTTATCATCGTTAGCATATCAGAAGTAAGAGTGTTAAATGAAGTTTACATAAGTTTTTAAGAATACTACAGCCATAGTTAGATTTTTTGTAAAAACCTTTTTTTTCACTTATAAGTATTTTAGGATTCATTATTACCATTTCTCTCTTTCTCCCATTCAAAATAAAAGTATTAAAAGTGTTGTGAATGGCATAATTTCAATTATACTACTAGATTCAACTTAATTGTTGTGGAGAAACTATCAATAGAATGCATTTAAAATAATTTGAAAAGGATTTTAATTATTGTAATAAGTATATGAAATACCATACTCATTTATTTTAAAAAATCATGGTGTTTTTAAATTTTATGCATGTGTGAAAATCATAAATATTTGTTTGAAACTTAGCTTTATGGTACATTAAGGCAAGGATAGTGTATTGGTTAAGAGAATATGTTTTGAATCTGAAAAGGGGAAAAAAACCTAATTATAAACCAGTTATAAAATAAGTAAGTTATGAGAGTGTAATTTGTATTATATATTTAAAGTTTCTAAGAAAGTTCATCTTACAAGTTCTCATCTCAAGAACTAAAATATTATAACTGTTTTTGGTGACAGATGTTAACTAGTTTATTGTGGTGATCATTTTGTGATGTTTACAAATACTGAGTCACTAAGTTGTGTACCTGAAATTCGTATAATTCACATATTAGCCATACTAAACACACAAAAAAGTGGGTAAGTATGCCATGGAGTTAAACTGTCAAGATATAAATCTAAAATTCTTAAAAAATAATAATAATAAATAAATGTTGAGCTAAGTAAAGTGAAAAAAAACAAAATTCTTTACTTATTGTGTGATCTTGGGCAGAGTAACTTCTAAACCTCACTTTCATCATCTACAACTACAAAATGGGAATGATAATAATACCTACTTGATAAGAATAAAATGAGATAATTTAGAATAGTGCTTGACCCATGGGAAATACCCATCAAATGTTTGCTATAAAAATAGTTATTATTTGCTAGACTTTATGTTAAATTTTAGATATGTTCATTCTAAAACTAAGTCAAAGGAATCCCCAAAAGAGAAGTAGGATTCAATATGTAGTTGACTTTCTTCCATCATGCAGTGTTCTCTGAGCTCTAGCTACACTGGACTTTCAGATTTTATTTTTCTCTGCTAGAACAAATGATATTCACCCTTTCATTACCTAGATAATTCATTAGTTCTATCCAGGTTTATCTCAGTTGTCATTTTCAAACCTAGTTCCTTTTAATATACTTTTCCTCCTAACTATGAGGCATTCATTAAGTCCATCATCAACTTATTAAATGAGGGCATACTATATGCTATATAGATACCAGGTATACTGCAGGAACAAAATTCCTTGCTTCCAGGGAAATTTCATTATAGAGTGTCAAGGGAAAGGGAAGGCATAATAAACAATTGTATAGTTTATATGTTCTGATGACAGTAAATACGTATCACAATAAGTACCTTAAAACAAGACTAAACCTTGGAAGTGGGTTAGAGCTTGACTGGGAAGGTTTGGAGATGATATCTTTCAAACAGTGTTCTCTTTCAAGAAAGATCTTGACAGAGAAAACTTTTGAGAGGTAAATGTTTTATATATATATATCTATATCTATATAAATATATAGATATATAGGTATAGATATCTAGCACCAATATCCTGAGCAGATGAAACTGTATAGATATTTGATGTTTTTGAGGGAAAGGGAGCTTTTAATAGTGAGCGAGAGAAAATGATTTGTTACCCTGAATTCTGTAGTTAGTTATCATGTAACCAATAAACATTTAATTACAGACTGATACATGAAACATTGACACATTCTTGGCAAAACCAACAATCTTGTTTGTCAAAGTTTTATTTCAGTGTTGTGTTTAATTTACTGAAGCTGTTTTTATTGATTCATATTCATAGACTGTTTTTACACACTGTATGTGATTTCAGAGTATAGGTTCATACCTCTTCAAATATATGTTACCACACCATACCCACCAAAAATACTCATAATCCTCCCTCACAGCCCATTGGAAGTCCTCCCCTTTTTTTTTTCACTATGGTAGTTTCAGTTCTACAAATTTCTAAAATTTGACTTGATTTTGTTTTGTCTGTTCCATTATTTAATTTCTATTCCACATCTGATAATTTATTTGCCTTTGTTCTTCTGACTTCTTTATGCAGAATTCCCCTGATTTTTTTTAATGGGTGAACCAAAAGTTTTTGATTTCAGATGGATCCCTCGTATCATTCATGTTCCCATCTTAAGTTATTGCTCTTTATTACCATTAAGAATTAGGTGCTCTGGGTCATATTCCAAAGAAAAGTTATGTGCTATCCAGTTTGATATTGGAGATTTAGTTATGCCCTATACTTCTAGTAAGATGTTACAGACTGAACTTGATATAGACCATACTGTACACCATACCTGTATTACCAGCTCCCACTTGTCTAAGCTCCCAAAGCAAGCAAACCAAAGTAAACAGTTTTCCTTTCCAATACTAATCTATCTAATTTATAGGACTAGGCCACAGATCACCTATTAATTCTTCTGTGACCAGAGTTCCTTTTAACAGTTAAGATTTAACATGAGAAAGAATAAACAAAATCTGTTTACAATTTTGCCCAAAATTATATTCAATGTGAGTTGAGTTCTATTTCTAAATCACCAGTAAAATATAATTTTGGATAAAAAAGTAACAGATTTTTTGCTGTGGGACAAAATTCTTCACAGAACATCTTTTTACATTGTAGGGACACAAGTTCCCTGGGACATATTTGGACATACTAATACAAAAAATCATCTCTCTTGGTCAAGATTCAAACATTTCTAATACTAAAGACAAATTTTTTTGTTTATTTTTCTCTTTAATTGCCATATCAACCTTTATTGGTACTTTGTTTTCCAAGATTAAAAAGTATCTATTTTCTAGGTATATTCCTATCCCCTTCTCCGTTCCACAACGACTTTTTGCTTTTAGCATCCATGTTTTTTCTCCACAGTTATACTCACACTTTAAGAAAAAAATAAACTATTTTCAGATTTCAAACTAGAAAAAATTGAGTTTGGATGTTTGTTTCTGTCCCTGAAACTAGTCCTCCACACCAAAGGCAAAATTCTGTGAAAAAAAACCTGCTATTGGGTGTCTTTGACCATTATTC
This sequence comes from Uropsilus gracilis, assembly GCA_004024945.1. Taxonomy (NCBI): domain Eukaryota; kingdom Metazoa; phylum Chordata; class Mammalia; order Eulipotyphla; family Talpidae; genus Uropsilus; species Uropsilus gracilis. The sequence goes on from PVHY01000399.1 coordinate 85,033, forward strand.
TCCAAGCTTATCCTACATAAAGTAGTTTTTGATGAAAAAAAAATCCTTGTTGTGATACCTCTGTGTACTAAAAGGTTATTTTGACATGTTATATAATACCAATACATACACATACACACACACACACACAGTAACTGGGCTTGGTTGTTGGGATTAGGAAAAGTGCAGTTTATTTCATTAATTGTGCTTAGGAGTCTGCTAACTTGTAGTTGTGTAGCTTTAGACATTAATTAGTATATCCAATTTGTTGGCTTGATTTTTATTTCTTACCTGATGCACATGTATGATTTTTTTAATTAACATTACATAAATGCAAAAAGTTTTTTTTTTTTCAGATGTTCAACTTCAGATATTTTTATAATGCAAATAATGGAGATTGCTGTTTGGGGATTATATTTTTCTAAAACTTAAGTTTACAGTTTTTTGCCCAGTGTAATTGGTTCCATCATACTCAGGATGAGTGCCAAATTATCCTGTTTGCCTTGTCCCCACCATGTACCATTAGACATTGCTTAAAATAACTGTACTATAAGAAAATTATCTCTAACAAACATGAAATATGCAAGGTTTTTTTTTTGTTCATATCTTTTCCTTTGTAAAATTGTCCTTTCAGAGTGATATGATGTGTTGTGGATATTGTAGTGAAGTGTTCCTTTCATTCCATGAATTACAAACAACTGAAGAAAATATTTAAAGTAATCTATAATGATTAGTCCTGGTAATATGCATTTTACTGAGAATGCCTTTGTCAGAAATTATGTCATCACAATGGACTGTTAGGCAGGAAGTTCTGTCTCACAGATGACTGAATGAGGAGTACTGGGTTCCTAATAAAAGATGCTATTGTAATATTGAAATACTGCAGATTTGGATTGCCAGTTTTCTGTCTTTAAATTTACAGAACATCTTCTATGAGTAAAAATAAGGAATACTTAATTCCTTAGTGTAAACCAACTATAAATTTGAGAAACTAGAAATAGAAAATATTTCCTTTTAACAAAGCCATTTAAGTTTCCAACTTGTCTAGGTTCAGCGGCTATTCACTTACTCCTTTTTCTCAAAAACTGTTAACAAAAAACAATAAATATACCTTTTGCTTTGCTCAGATGACATCTGATTTTATCTTCACATTGATTTCATTTTTAAACTTTTCTCACCTTTCTTGTCTGAATGGCTGGCTATGTAGCCCTAGATTGCTATGATTTTCAGAACAAAGACTGATTCTTTTTTGGCAAGGAAAAACCCTCACCTTACGATTTGCATTTCATTAATTATTTCCTTCTGATTAAAAGGTGGCATATTTTTGATATCTCTGATCCATCCCATATTTCAATTCTATTTTTTTGTAATTTTCATTGTAGTAGCATAATGTCTTGCAAGCATGTATTATGCTTTATGATGGCATACAGCTATTTATATAAAGTGTATTCAATTTAATGGATGAAGGTTGGGTACTCATACATTTTCTAGGCTAAATATATCCTACTGTTTCATCTACTTTCTTAGCTAGATTTATTTTTTTTTTAATTTATTTATATATAAATTTCACATCATTGTAATCCTAGGGATTTACCCCCCTCCACCTTACCCACCATTTCTCCCCTTCCCCCCTTGCCCGAAATTGTGTGCTCCAGTTTGGTGCTAGATTTATTTTAACAGTAATTACATTTCTTGACTTTACAGTTAATAGTAAATTTAGTGTGCCTTATCTTCTGTAGTAAACATAGAAAAATGATGTTTTAGTATTCCCCCAAATCTTAATTTGTTTAGCTAATAAAACTATCTATATGAAGGTATTATATAGTAATTGCTTTATTTTCATATGCTATATCATAAATACCCTTTAACTAAATATAAATAGCTATTTAAAATGGAAAATGAAATTATCCTGTTGCTTGAAATATCTTAACTCAAGTTTTATTACAGGTTGCATATGGTATCTGTTAGAACTTTGAACCTATCTTGGTTGTTGAATTATTATGTGGATTAACTGTTGCATTTGAAAGTTCTTGACTTTAAAGCGTATGTCTGTTTTAAATCTTGTACAAATGCCTTACAGGTTTTAAAACCAGTTTAAATCTCTTTGTTGTGTGGAGTTTTTTTGTTTATTTTGTTTTATTTTTTATAGCAGAATTCCAAATCCTAAGCACCAACAGGTTTAGAACACTGACTTGGAAGTTTTGCATTATTCTTTTTTTTTTCTCTTTAAGTTATACAGTCTTTAAATCATTGACCTATTTTATGAAATATCATTTTTTTAACATTTGGAAAGTAAGTTATAACAGTAGATTAAGAAAATAAAATATTCTTGTTACTCCCAGGAAAATAGGACCTTTAAGAGAATATTCAAATAACATTTCTAAAGTTTTATAGACCAATCTACATAGAAAAAGGTATAGGAGAAAAAGTAAGAAGAAAAAAAAAGACCACATTTTACCTCAAGGCTAATAACTGATATTTCTATAAGTAATTCAATAAGTAATGTATTTTCATATCTTTTTTTGGAGGTGGGGTGTGTGATAGAGGCAAGTTTATTTAAGAAAATGAAAAATGAAAGATCAGAGATTAAGGAGACAGAACAGAAGGACAGCCTGAAATGACCAGTGTCAGGAGGGATTAGGGTTAGAGTACCCTGTATTTTCAGATCATATTTTTAAAATCGAAGTACTTTTTGTATTTCTTTCATACTAGAGTCTCATAGTTAAGTTACAGTTGTAGTCATCACCTTCAGAATGAAAGAATAAGATGGTCCCTTGCCATTCACAAACTTAGCTTTCATAGTTTGACACATTTGCCATGATCCTAGCTAATGAATCTGGTCAATTACATAATGCCTAGTGTGACCTATTTTATCGGTCTCTGCAGCTTCTCAAATAGGCTGTTGGTCTTCTGAAATGGACTTAGTGTCTTTGTCAAAATTTATCTTTGAATTAGAAAACTATAGTAGTGATAGAAAACATTAAGCTTTAAGTTTAAAGATACACATAAAAGGTAGATAGCTCTTACATAAAATTTAGGATGAAAACAGAAGTCTTACCTTCCTCAAAATTCATGGATTTAAGGATTTATGCTGCTCTCAAAGCTTCTGTTTGGAATTCTCTGAAAGTAATGACTCAGTTTCATCAATAAACATGAAAACATACTGCTAAAGTTCTTGGAAAATTTCTAATAAATGTGATCATCTTTTTATATTTTCTAAACAAAGAATCTGTATATGCAGTTTACCCAGATATGCAAATCCTCATACATTTTCAATTGCATCATTATGTTTTTCTTTTTCCCATTGATAGTAAGAAAGTAAAAGTAAGTCTCTCTTGTGTGGCCTATGGCGGCATGCATTTAAGATGTATTCTGTTTTCTTCTTCCTTACTAACATTTAGTCACAGTCTTATCTTTTTTTACATCCTTTTAAAGAACCTGATTCCTCAAGGAATTAGGCAAAGTGTAAATAAATAACAAAACTTCAGGAAGTGTTTTTAGCAAACATGTAGATCATAAATGACTTAGGGAAATAAACCAAGACTTCCTAAAGGGATTTTTTTCTGAATTAGAAAGGACTGTTGCTTTTATGATTAATCTGAATTGGTATATTCTTATAGACAGTGATTTCAACCACATGTTAATAGTATACTTCCAAAATTATACATACAAAAAGCACTTTAACAAATGACCAATGAACACAAGAAAATTTTCAGAAATATATGCAAGATATGTTACTATGTACATGTATGTTGCGTGACACTCAACTTTCACTATGTCATTTGTAGTATAGTTTCTGAAATTTTTCATCTTTGAAAGGATAGTATGTGGATGTGTTATTAATAAAATATACACATAGATAATTCGTAGAATGAGATTGTTTTCAAGTTTTACTCTATGTATGTCTTCATCATAACTTAAAAGAATATTTTATAAACTTTGTTTTTTCTCAAGAGATAGAAAAGTTGAAAAGATATTTTACCTTTAGGATTATTATTATTATTATTATTATTATTATTATTATTATTTTTTTGGAGGTCTTGAACCCACGAACTCAAGTGATTCCCAATCTCAACCTCCTGTCCTAGGCTTGGGATTAAAGCCGTGCACCACTGCAGCCAGCTGCCTTTAGGATTTTATTGGTGTGCTCAACTCATTATTAAAGGCTTTCAGTGGGTCAGACACTTTTCTGGGTGCTGAAAATTTAGCAATGACCAAAAAAGGAATTACTGTCCACAAGGAACTTATATTTTAGTGAATAAAGGTTTTAACAAAATAAATGGTATACTAATGATAATAAGAACCAAGGGGAAAAGTAAAATGAAAAAGAGGATAAGGAGTGCTAGAGGTGGTTTACTTGCAAACAGAAACTTTTGGAAAAGTTTCCCTCAAGGAAGTAATATTTACATAAAAACAAAAAAAAATAGAGGATATAGGCATGCACTTATTAGGGTGAAAAACAGTCATACACTAAGAATAGATAAGAAACACAAAGTTTCCTTCCAGAAACCTAGTATTTTAAGAAACGGCACAAAAGCTAAAGCAAATAAGGTAGACTGAAAAATGGGAAAGGTAGTAGTAGATGTAGTTATAGAAGAAGCGATGACAGTTATATTGAATAAAGCTTTATGGATCATTGTAAGGACTTCCTTTTTTTTTTCTTTTTCTTTTACTCTGATTGAAATAAAAAGTCTTTTAGAGAGTTTCATGTCGGTAAGAAACAACCTGACTTAGATTTTAGTAGGATTATTCTGGTTGCTATTATTCAAGGAGCTGAATGGTGCAAAGACTGTCTTAGGGAGATACATTTGAAGGTTATTAGGGTAGTTTGGATTAGGTTTATAGTGGATGAGAAGCAGTCAGGTTCTGAATTATAGTTCGGTGGTAAATACAATTTGGTTTTGAATTGGAAGTAACATATCAGAGAGAGAAAACAGGATAGAATATCCATTAACAAATTGAGAGAATGGGGGAAATTTGATATTTTTTTTATAAATTATGGAAGTTTTTATTCTTGCAGCTCATTATCCTGCAGCTAATACTCTCTTGTCCATTGTGGGAGTGATAGCTATGATTAATATTTTTCTTTATCTTAGACTTGATTTAGACTTTGACTTTGACAAACTTCTATTTATAATGAATGGACAGTTACTTAAAATCATTGGTTTCATTACTTATGTTTTATTATGGATTATGAAATACAGTTAAAAAAATAACTTGAGTTTCTTTTCTATCCTTACTAGCTTTAAGAAAAAGCATATATGATGTTTTTGGTCTCACTAAAATATTTTCACCCTTCCCCCTTCTTGGCAAACTTGTTTGAAAGTATAGTGTTACACGTTATGTCATGGGTATACTGGAGCACATGTGTTCAATACAGTTCATAAATGGAAGCAGCTGGTTTCCTGTGCAGTTAAGAGAAGGCATGCATACAGCTGAGAGCTTCAAACTTCAGAATTCACTGGATTCAGTTTCTATCCTGTGTAATCATGCTGTGATTTCAATTAGTACAAATGTGTAACAAGCTACCTAATGACTTAAGAAATTATTTTGTTTCAATAGTTGAACTGTTAAACCTGGTTAATGTTCTTTCCCTGTCCTGTTCCTATCCTACCATCCTACCTCTTAAAAAAAAGAACATTATACCTATAGTCTTAGTTTTATACTTGATTCTGAAAAGGCCTTGACAAGGGGGGAAAAAGTTATCATCTCAAAGGGAAAAGCTGAATTCATACACAGGAACTGCAGGATTACTTTGGCGTTTTACTAGTCCCTTGTAACACTAGCAAGTCCCATAAATACTTAATGGAAAAACAGCAGAAAATGAGATCTGCAGCAGCCTTTTGAGATCAAATTTATGTTGCTGAACATTTTTTTGAGGTTGAGTGTAAAGGTCAAAAAAAAGTGGATAGATTGAAGTTGCTGATTTTTGCAAACTTAAGGCCATGTTTAAAGGTTTCTTTCTGTAGCAAGAAAATTTCAAGATAAATGGCTTTGTTTCATTAGTTGAAATGTCATATCTTCATTCAATATCAGTTACATGAGACATTTAGTGATATAGTAGTATTTACATGTAATAAATAAAATCCTCGATCCAATTTAACAAACCTAGGTAAAGCAATGAATATATGAAATATAGATCTTCTCCCAAAAGAAGAATAAGATGATAAATGAAATATATGGTATTAAAGTGTGTGTGTATTCTTAAATGATTAATTGTTGATATTTTGGGGAAATATGAGATAAAAAGTAAAAATCAAATTTCCTTTTTATATGTATAGATTATTGATTAAACAATATAGTTACTCACCTTTTGTTTTTTCCTAAATATTTTTTCTATTACTTATCAAAACTATGATGAAAGTAAATGACCTAAAAGAAAGGTCATGGCCGTTTTTAGTATTAAAACAAAATTCATGGATACTTTTACTTGTCCCTTACCTTTGAACAGCCTTCTAAGAGCATTATCACTATTTTAAGTGTGTTTCAAAGGAACTTTGAGTTACTTATGGTACTTTAGTCTTAGTGCAGTGATAAACAATGAACTGTCATTCCTTGACACCCTTTTTTTTTTTTTTTTTGAGTTGATAGAAATTAAAGCTACAGACAGAGTTACCTTAAAGTATGGATATTTCATATCTCCAGGGCTTGCTTTCCTTTGTCTTTGATTTCACAGCCCAAGATGCCAGGTTTCAATACTTAAAATCAAAAAAAAAAAAAGAGAGAGAGAGAGAGAAAATTTTGTGACATTGCACTAGTATTGTATGAAAATAAAAAAAATTCATGGAAATTATCCCATAGTTGAGTAATAATTATATTAAATCTTTTTTATGGTAGTTGATAATATTCATTCATTTTTATCTCTATAAAGTGAGGTTATAGCTCACTTTTCACTCACTTTTATTTCCTCTGATTTTTTACAAATATTTCTCTCAAAGGAAAATTTCATTTTCATGTTTGCTTAAAATATATTTATTGTTATCTTAAAATGCCAAGTCACAATTTATATAAAAATCTATTTTTGTTTCATAGTTGAGTTTGCAGATTTATTTCTTTTCTATTAAATACGGTAATTGTAATCTTTATGGAAGCAAATAAAGAAAAAATCCTATATCTCAAATGCAATTACCTTATTTTTTTCCCGTTTATACCACATTTCCTCATTAGTTCTCACTGCACTGCATAGGTAATTTCCTCTTCTTTACTTTTTGTATTTTATTACACTGTTAAAGTGCAACTTTCCTTCTCTTCTCAAGTGCTCTTTTCCATTTAGTACTGTTTCTTTTCAAGGGGTCCCAAGTGGTCAATGATTCTGATTGGGAAGGAAGGAGAAGGTGATGCTGTAGCTAGTAGTGTTAAAAGACCTTTAGGAAAGTAGATGGACAAATTACAACTCTAAAGCAGCCTCTCTTTAGCTTCTTCTCAAAACAAAGGCTATACCCTCATCGATTTTCTTCATTTTTCATTTTCATTTTTCATTATCATTCTTATGTTTGAAAGGCATCTTTGGAAATGTTTTGATATTGACATTCAGAGTAAATGAACTAAAAAAGCTCCTTTTACAGTTTTGAGAAGCTTCATAAATAATGCTCAGAGATCCTGAAATCAGGTGCAAAAGGGGCAGAAGCCGCCAACCAACAAGCCACATGATAAAAAACCTTTTAAAATGCGGTTTCTGTCAGGCACGGTGGCATGTGCCTGTAAGCAGCAGCCTAGGAAGCGGTGACCAGGGATCGCGGTTTGAGGCCCACTGGGGGCAACATAGTGGAGACCTAGTTCCAAAAAAATATATGGGCATGGTGACGTGTGCCTGTAATCCCAGCTACCTGTGTAGCTGAGGCTGGGGATCACTTGAGTCCTGGTACCCTGGGCAACTGAGCCTGCAGTTCCACAGGCAAAAATAACAAGACCTAGCTCAAAAAACAAAACAAAACAAAACAAAAATGCGGCTTCTGCTTCCCAGGTTCCCTCATTTGTCCGCATATCAGCTGCCATTCAAATGCAGTTCAACAACAGGGTTTTATTTACAAGGAAATTAACCAAGAAAACGAAAAGTCCTCAAAGCCACAAGTGGTTAGTTATCTTATCCCACTCACCATTTTCTGTCCCAAAGACACATGTCCAAAACGGTGCACTTTACCTCTTCAAACCCGAGGCATGGACAGCAAAGTCCAGTCTTTCTCCCTGGTCTTCTCCAGTGTTCACGCTGCTTTGCTTCTCCAAGGCTCTTTAAACATTTTCCACAATTGCTGATGCACAAATCAGCCTTCCAAATCCCTGGTCATCTCCAGGATGCCATCCTCTCCACACCATGCCATCACCATGGCTCCTTGCCACCTCCAGCTTACTCTTTCAGGGGGCTTTCCCCTGGCAGGTCATGTTGGCCTGTTCTCTCAGTCTGCCATTCTCATCTCTTTCCTCCTTTTTTCCCCCCTTACTCCTTCCTTTTTATCTCCACCCTTTCTTCCTGCTTCCCATTTTATCTCCGGAGGTTCTCTCAGACTCCACCCACCAGGGCATTTTGGCACCTAATCAATTTTCAAGTGCATCACTATCCTGTATCCTTTCAAATATGATAGTTCTATAGTGTTGGTCATTAATGATAATTATTGTTACTGAAATGTTACTATTGTTATTATTTTAGGTAGCTACAGAGGCAATTAATAAAATGTATAATACATACTCTTAGAATTTTTATATGAAGGAACCAGTATATTATAATATTAAATGGCAAATTTGGTTTTAAATATTAATCATAGTTTTGTTACAAAATTATATGATATGCAATTCCTCTTTGGGTCTATACTTCTCATAAAATTAGGAGATAAATAGAATAATTTTTAAAAGCTCTTCTAACTCCAGATCTATTTTTTGAACATTTTACTATGCAAAATTTTAAGTCGTACACAAAAATAAAATAGTGTTATAAACTATTATGTACCCAGTACCCACCTTCACAGGTAACTAACTGTAACAGTAGTTCTTTAATATATTCTAATATCTCATCTGCATTTAAATTTCCCTTTTCATCTCTGTAACACTAATTTACAGCTAACAATTATTTCTTGTTTAGTTCAAGGCACAATTCAAATAAGGGGCAAGTGTGTGTAGTATATGTGTGTTTATCATCTAGGTTTTTTGGTGTACCTGTGTGTGTTATCAAAACAGGTGACAAGATTTAGCATTTTAATCATTAATATTGCTGGATAGCAATATTAAATATATGCATATTGTTTGTGAAACATCTCTGCAACTTTTTTCCTCTTGTAAAACTGAAATTTATATCCATTAAACTTATCTTTCCACTCTATCTCCAACCCCTGGCAACTATCATTCTACTTTCTCTTTAAGACTTTAATTATTTTAGACATTTTATAGACGCACATACCTCATTTGTCATTTTGTGACTGATTTATTTCATTAGCATATCACTAAGGTTTAGCTCTGTTATAGGTATGACAGGACTTTTTTTTTAAGACTAAGTAATATTCCACTGTATATACTACATTTTTATCCTCCTATCTGTGGATGGATATGTAGGTTACTTACCCCTTCGGATACTCTAAATAGTTCTTCAGTAAACACATGTCTTTGAAATCTTTTCTATTATTTTGGATATATACAAGGCAATGAGACTGTCAATCATATGTTAAATTCCAAGGTTTTGAGAAGCTTTTGTATCATTTCTCATAGTAGTTATGCCTTTTTATATCCCACCAACAGTGTACAAATAATTCAGTTTCTATACATCCTCAGCAATATTATATATTTTGTGTTGTTTTGTTATTTTGTAATTATAATCAACCTAACAGATGTGAGATGATATTTCATTCTAGTTTTGACTTGTATTTTCCTCTTGATTAGCAATGTTGAATATTTTTTCTAATACTTGGTCATTTACGTATCTTCTTTGAAGAAATGTATTCAATTCTTCATCTGTTTTTAAATTGGATTAGTATTTGGTGTTGTTGAGTTACAGTTGTTCTTTACATATTCTGGATATTAACTCCTTATCTGATATATGATTTGAGTCTGAGGTAGTCCCATTCCCTTTTTTCATTTCGTGTGTTCTTTTGTTCACATGCAAAAAAATCATTGCCAAACCCAATATCATAAAGATTTTCCCCTATATGTTACTGTAGGTTTGTAGTTCCAGGTCTTATGTTCAGGTCTCTAATCCATTTTCATTTAATTTACATGCAGCATATGATAAATAACGAGTGTCATTCTTTTGTGTGTGTAAGTACAGTTTCCCCAATGCTGTTTATTAACCATCCTTCCCTATTATATAAACTTGGCACCTTTGTGTGTATACAGGTTCTCTGTTTTGTTCCATTGATCTGTATATCTGTCTATATGCCAGTAGCATACTGATTTGATTACCATAATTTTGTAATGTTTTGAATTTAAGAAGTTGAAGCCACTGACTTTGTTCTTCTTTTTACTGATTGTTTTTTGGCATTTGGAGGGTTCTTGAAGATTCCAAGTGAATGTGAAATTTTTTTCTATTTCTGCAAAAATTCCATTGACATTCTGATGGGAATTACATTAAATCTATATATCCTTTTGTATGGTATAGGCATTTTGACAGTATTATATCTTCCAATCAATGAACATGGGATGTAGATTCATTTATTTGTGTTTCCTTTACTCTCTTTCATAAGTGTTTTATAATTTTTAGTGTGCAAGGCTTTTACTATGTAAATTTAAACTAATTTTGTAAATTAAAATTTAAAAATTTACAAAGTAAACTAATATTGTAAATTGCAATTGCTTTCTTAACTTCGTTGTTGGTTCTTTTTTAATATTGTATAGAAATGCAACTGAATTTTTGTTGATTTTATGTGTCAACTTTACTGAATTCACTTATTCTAATGGATTTTCTGGAATCCTTTGAGTCTTCTATATACAAGATCATGTCATTTGCAAAGAGGTAGTTTTATATCTTCCTTCTCTATTTGGATTCTATTATTTACTTTTCTTGCTTCGCTGGCTAAGTGCTGTGTGGAAAAAACTTGCCTAGAGTGGGCATCCTTGCCTTGCTCCTAATTTTAAAGAAATTTCAACTTTTCATCATTGAAAATGCTGTTAACAAAGGGCTCTACCTAATTTGTTGAGTGTTTTTGTCATGAGTGGATATTGAAACTTGTCAAATGTGTTTTCTGTGTTGTCAACTAGGGTTGATATTTCACAAGACTTTTCTTCCTTTACCAGTCCTTTTTCTTTTTCCCCTTCCTCCTTTTTGTATGTCATTGACTTGTCAGAAAGGCTAGGTCAATTTTTCCTACATAATGTTTTGTATTCTAGTTTTATCTTAGTGTGTCCTGGTGGTGTTGTTACTTTATCATCTGTATTTCTCGGTAAGAGCAAGAAATCCATTGTTCAGTTTTTAATTAAAATAAATAAAAATTTGTCCATTAGAGTCACATTTCAAGTGCTTACCAATCATATATGGCTAGTGCCTTAACACACTGGGTGGTGAAGAGGAGTATCATTACAGAAAATAGAATGATGTAAAAGACTGATTTGATAAAGTCTTAGTCCATATTCTGTTTTTTCCCCCATGTTCGTCTTATCCGGATACAGTTTTTTAGATAGTGTCAGGCTTTCTAATTTATCCAGTTTTAATGGGTACAAAATAGTATCTCATTGTAGATTTTTTTCTTCACTAGTTCTATTTTGAAATAATTATAGATGTACAGAAGAGTTTGAAGATAGTATAGTAAGGTCCCATGTATTCTTTACCCAGTTTCTCCTAGTGTTACCATTTACTTAACTACGGACATTTGTGTCTGTTAATAAATATGAATTTATTTTTCGTATTTGATTTTCGGACAGCTAGTATTTGCAATGCATATAACATTTAAATTGTTTTATATCATGTAAAACAATATTGATGTAGGTACTGACAGCTCATCTTATAAACAGATTGTATGGACTTCTGGTATTGATAAATACAGTACATTATTATAAATATATTTTCTTTATAATTTTGTGTAAGAGTCTTCCATATACTATAATATCCAATTTATAGGAACAGCACAGAAAGCAGAAGACAAATAATATTAAAGTGGGTACTTCCTGGTCAAATTAGTTATAAAGGTATAGTGAATGGATGGAATCTACTTTGTGATAAAAATTGTCACAAACATAGCATAGTTGCTGTCAAATGATAAGCTTACTTGTTTTTTAAAAATCCAAATGCTGCCTGGCTTTGTCCAGAAAGATATAGTAGGTTTAGTAATAATCATTACAAAATTGAACTGCTGAAACCTGTTACGTTGAACTTTCTTATTTGTTTTACTTTTTAATCCCCACATTTATATTAAAAATTAACACAAATGAAAAAATACCTAGCCTGATTTCTGTTCCCTATTTTTCCATTTGCACTTATATTCGTAGGTACCTTTTGACCTTTAGAGGGAAAAATCTAATGTTCAGAACTATCAATAATAAGTAGAAGATAATTATTTTTTATTATTCTTAAATTGTACTAATGGATTTCTTTGGTTACATGTTTGTCATGGCAAGCACACTGGTAACTTCAAAAAGACCAACAAAATAATAGCTGGGTATGGTGGCATGCGCCTGTAATACCAGCTACCTGGGAAGCTGAGACTGGGGATTGCTTGAGTCTGTGATACCACGGGCAACAAGAGCCTGCGGTTCCACAGGCAAAAATAGTAAGACCTAATCTAAAAAAAAAAAAAAAAGACCAACAAAATAGGTTCTCACTATACTATCTGATCACGTTTTACGGAGCACCAATATCGGTGCTCTGAAAAGCAAATTTGTTTTTAAGTCCTGAACAGTTTCTTGCCCAAGACACTGGACATTTGTGAGTGAGAGGTGAAGTGGACTTTTGATAGCATCTAATTTTTTTGACTGCCACAGTACACAGTAACAATGAAGCTTCTTCACTCATGTAAAGGTGTAAAGGAATCAATCTTGAAAACCACTTTGGTAACCAGTTCTTCTCAATGCTTGACCACCTATAGATTTGCAGGTGGTGCTTTATATAAGCCATAGTACAGAGACACCCTATTTATCCACCTTCTCTTTAACTGGAACTTGGTGAGATAGGGATAGTGCTGGCATGAGAGACTGTTGGCAGTGCTGCAGCAACTGAGAACACAATTCTTTCATCATTTTCTAAATAACATTTTCTTTTTTCTAAGTTACTTTATTGTTTAGTATATAATTCATATGGCATGTAAAATGTCTTGATTGTATTGTTATCAGTAAGATTTTCATTCAGGAGTGGGTTGTTTAATTAAATTTGGGGGTAGTTAGGGGAGAAGTCAAAAGTTTTATGTATATTTTTTAAATAGATTATTTTTTATTGTGTAAATTTTGTTTACATTTCTTACCTTTTGGGTATCCTTCCCCCTCCCCCACCACCTTAGTCTCTCCATCTCTTCTTTCACTGCCGGTTATTGTTCAATTTTTAGTACCTTGGATTCTTCCTCTTCTTTCCTGGAGCAATGTCCTTTTGCCCAGTGTAGATGTAGTTTCCTGGGACACAGTGGCCTGTGCTTAGTTTTTCAAGTGTATTTTTGCTGTGGGCCGCCAGTTCACACATGATTGTATCCTTTCAGTGCCTCCTCCTTCTTACTGGTCAGCTCCTCTGACGCAGCTTCTGTCATATTTTGCTCCTTCTTTGTTTTGTATCTCTTGACAAATTCAGCACCAGAGTTCATTGCAAATTTCTCTTATACTTTTCTATAGCTTCTTTTAATATAGTGAGAAATCTGGTGCTTGTTATTTAACATATGTCTATTTCCATGTCCAAACTTGATATACCTGTAATGTAGTTTCAAAAGTGCTAAATTGTATGACTCTGATAAACACATTTACCAGTTAAAATATATTTATATACAATTATTGTCTTGAGCATAATAGTATCGAATCAAAGTACTATGTGCCAGCATTATTTACTTAACTCCTTTCTTCTCTACTATCTTTGGTAAAGTTGTATGATACAATATGTCATAAGGTTAGACTAATTTGTAGTAGTTGGCATGCCAGCCAATATTCTCATAGATACTTTTAGATCTGCAACTCACTGTGGTGTATAATTCTCTAGTTTTGATAAATGCAGAGCAATAAATCTACCGCTACAGGACCATCCAAAATACGCCCGACATGGTGGTGCTTGCCTGGTATCCCAGCTACCTTGGAGGCTGAGGCTATGGATCACTTGAGTCCGCAGGTTTGAGACAACCCTGGGCAACACAGCAAGACCTAGCCTCTAAAAAAATTTGCCAGGTATGGTGGCACACACCTGTAATCCCAGCTACCTGGGAGACTAAGGCTAGGGATCACTTGAGTCTGTGAGTTCAAGACAACCCTGGGCAACATAGCAAGACCTAGTCTCTTTAAAAAAAAAAAAAAAAAAAAAAAAAAAAAAAAAAAAAAAAAAAAAAAAAAATATATATATATATATATATATATATATATATATATATAAAATCACTCTAAAAACTTAAAGGTATGACTCCTTTATAGACAACCCCTCACCTCTTCGGCAACACTTTAGGGATCACTAATCTGGTTTTTGTCTTTATAATATATATTTTTAATGGAATCATTTGTATTTGTATATTTAAGTATAATTGGATTGCTATTACATAATTTATTATCTTTTCAAAATCTCTTCTACCCCTGGCTATAAATACATATATTTTCTCAGTTACTGTATTTTATGGTGGGTTTTTTGGTTTTGGTTTGGGGTTTTTTTTGCCAGTTTAAATGGGTTTATAACATGAGCGTTTTCTTCTTTAGTCATAACCACTTTTACTCACCCAAAATTTTTATCTTATTCTTAACTATTTAAACCGGGCATGGTGGCGCGTGCTTGTACGCGACAGCTTTGGAGTTGCAGCAGGGCATCGGGGCATCTGGGGGTCACGGTTTGAGTCCCGCCCAGGGCAACACAGTGAGACCTGCTCCAAAAAAAAAAGCTGGACGTGGTGGCGCACGCCTGTAATCCCAGCTACCTGGGGAGCTGAGACTCAAGCTGATTGCTTGAGTCTGTGGTACCCCTGGCCACATGAACCATTAGTTCCACGGGCAAAAAATAGTGAGACCTAGTCTCAAAAAAAATAAAAGAAACAATTTAAAAGAATTGTTACTCATTGGCATATAATCAACCTAGGTTTGCTAAAGTGTATTCTCAGTGATTTACTGTGAAAGTCACAGAGTTTATTCTCTAACTTAAGTTCAAACATTTTGTCAATTTATGTATATTTAATTGATTGGTTTTATAAAATATAAAATTCCTAGTCTTTCTTTCTTTGAAGTTGAATAGGCATTATTTTTATATGGTTTTAAATTATGCTTTGAACTGTCTAAGTATTTCATCTCTTTTGTAACTGTTTTCTTATCTAGCTTTATTTTACTGGCACTCAGTATGTATCTATACCTTGATTTGTTGTTTTGTCTGCCCATGTACAGTTGATGTAAAAATTCATAATAAATTGATTGGCCTGATTTGTTCACTTTCAATTGCCCTGATTTGTTCACAATTCAATATGTTGAATTTCAAGACTTTATGTTACTGGTTGGTAGGTAGTAAGTTTGCAATACTAGCTAAATATGATACACATTTCTTAAATTATATTGAGACCAAACAGATTTTGTCTCATCCTCCATCCTTATAAGTACCTTGCTCTTTTTGCTTGTTTAAGAAGGAATTTTTTTTTAATTTAGTACTCCTGTACTTCTGCTATGGTACATTATATTAACTAGTAAATGTCAATATTGTCTTTGTTAGCTATAAAATTAGTTTTTTATATCTAGAAAGTTTTCTCAAATCTATCTTTATATCAGTATTGTAACTTCTGTTTTCTTCTTGTTCCCAGTTTCCTAATTTACCTTTATCAATCCTTTTTAGCAACATGTATGTAGAAAGTTTACTTTTAATTCCTGATGCAATTTAAAAATACTTTTCTAAACCAATGATACCACAATTTAAAAATTTAGAAATACAGAAAATTCCCAATGAGAAAAATATAATAAAAAATGCTTTCCTGTCAATAGGAGTTACCACCTGTAGTCAGATGTGTTCAGTCTCAACTCCATGTTATTCTGTTACAATTATTGATGATATTATGTATACTGTTATTCTCTCTATGTGCCATGTCTCTTTGCAATTTAAAAAATCTTATGAAATCCACATTTTCTAGTATTTTTAATTTGTACCTCTGTGGTGCCCTTATTCCCCCCTTTTATTAGCGTTTTATAATATATTCTACTAGTTTTGATTGGAGTTCTTTGATTTCTACCTATTATCGCTATTATTGTCTTGCTTTGTATATTGCTGTTGAAAAGTCAAATGCCAATTTAATTTCTTACCCTTTTACCCCATAATACAGTTGTCTTTTTTCTGGAGAACCCAAGAATATTCTCTTTGTTGTTAAAAATCCAGTAATTTTATCAGGATATAGCTTTATTTTTTGTAATAATTTATTGTTTGTAACCAGTGTTTCCGGCTACATGACTTTTAAAGATGCAGATTAAAATTTTATTTATATTTTAAGCATTATGTTTATTCAACAGTCTTAATATTTTTTTCTTCAGGGTTTATAACTATGTAATGTTAGATCTTCTTTGCTTATCTTCCATTTTATCACCTTTCTCTATGACCCTTTCTCTTATCTCATTTTCTATCATCTTTGTTTTTTGCTTTCATTTCTTCTGTATTGCATACTATATTTTCATTTGACTGTATTCTCACTCAAGCACTTTCTAATTTATAACTGAAGGGATTTTATATCTTTATTGCATTTCTTTCCTGGGGTCTATTCCCTAATAATGCTGAAAACATGGCCATGTGTTGATTATTTGCACTCCTTTTTACCGTGTCATAATGAGAAAATGTGCATATTTGGTTTAAGATGAATGCTGTTCTCTACATATATAGTTCATGCCATATTTTTCTCTTCATTATTTTATTACGCTAACTTGTTAATGTAGACCTTTTTGTTGTTTCTTTAACTCTAGACTTATTGTAAATATGTTTAAGACAATGTTAGGTTCACAGAAAAACTGACTGGAAAGTACAGAGATTTCTCATATGTCCTAGGCTCCCCCACACATTGTATAGCCTCCCCTATTACTAGCATCTCCCATCAGGATAGTACATTTGTTATAACAGATGAACCTACTGATATATCACAACCACCCAAAGTTCATTGTTTATATTAGGATTCTTGATTTTGTTCATTATGCGATTTGGACAAAAATAAAATGACATATTTATTATTATAAGATAAAAATATTTTAAATAAATATTATAAGTAATATTTATAAATCTGCCTTATAAGTCTATTTGTTTCTACCATTTCCTGCTTAGTTTATCTTACTGCTTTCATTACTTCCTAATTCATTTTGCTTATTTTCCCTAATCCTGTCCTATTTCATTTATTGCATTTTTGTCTGTCTTTTGTTCATCTCTGTGCTTTTAAATTTTTATTTTTCCTTTGAACCTAGCAAGTTTATATCTATGTTAATATCTTTAAATTTATCTTCTTCATGTTTTTGCATCTCTCATAAACAGTGATGTCTGCTTCATGAAGTTTGTCCATGTATTTGATTATAATTCTTATGTGTTCCATTACTATATATTACTGTTAAAGTCTTTCATGTGTCATTTATTTTGAGAATTTTCTTCTTTTCTCCAGGCACAGATTCTTAGCTGGTTCCTTTGATTTCTCATGTTTGAGTAAGGTGTGTTTGTTCTAAACCAACTATTTTAGGAAGTCAATATAAGGGATGCATAAAAGATGTATTCCATACTAGTAGGACTTTTATACACTAGTTCATTTAATGATCTGAAATCAGTAAGATTCAAATTGGAAGCAACCTTTTCTTACTATCATCCTCAACCCCATTATTTCAGATTTCCTTTTCCTTAAGCCTTGATGACATCTAAGGAAAATTTACTATATATTGTGAGCACTTAAAAATGCCTGGCATATACAATATTCCAAATAGTATAATTGCTGTCACTTTTTTTGTCATTGTTATTATTATCTCCTGGATCTTTGTGAGAAGGGGTAAATAAGACTGTAATGTCACACTGATATTGAGAAATTCACATATTGTAATAGTTTGATTCATAGTCGTGGTAATCACACATTTTATAGTAAAAGAAAATTCATGTAAAATACTTTGCTTATATACTTAGTCATCTTTTCAATAAGGTATTGAATTCTACAATACAAAATATACATTTTAGCTCAAGCAATAGATATAAATATTGTAGCATTTATATGATGATATTTTGAATACTATTCAGGGAAATTATGTGAATTCAGATCAATAAAGAAGATCATAAATTTTGGTTAGAGATTAAGAAAGTAAGATAAGTAGGCCTGTTCTCAACTGGCATGGTACTTGAGAAAGGATGCAGAGGTATGTCATGCATATAGTGGATAGCACTGTGTGTGTGTATTTATATACATGTGTAGAAAAATCTCTATATTTGAATTAAATTTTTATTTTAAAAATTCACATTTCCTCTGCATTTTATTTCTCATAGTATTCTATTTCCTAGGGCATACATTGAAATAGGGATTTATCTAGTCCTGAAAATGGCATTAATATACCAGAGTAAGAGCAGGATGGGAAATTTTTCTGACTGTTCTCCAATTGGATTACAGCATGATGACTGATCCTAAATTCTGTGCATAACTACAAAATACTAACAGAATTAAACCAATTCCCATTTTACGAAGTTAAAATGGAATGCACTTTTTTTAGACTTGACACAATATTATATAGAATTTATTGAAACAACCAAATGCCAAGGAGAAAAAACTCTCATAAAAGAATAATGTACGAGGGTTTGAATGTTCTTTTAGGAAGTTCTTTTCAATCATATAAAATGAAGTTTTTATAAGTTAGTTAAATCACAAAGAATCCCCATCAATTTTATCTATTTTTTAACTTTATTTTAATATAATGATATTTGAGTCCATATTTTTGAAGCTCTTAAAACATTTAACCAGTAGTTCAGAAAATGAACAGTTTTTGCAGCTACAATCTGTATACTTAAAAATATCTTCTCTTTATTCCTTCTTTTCAAATCCGTGACATCTGAATTTGGAAAATATTTCAATAAGGAAGAAAATAAGCATATTTTTTTAATGTTTTTGAAAGGTTTTCCAAATTAGATAAAAATGTTGAGGAAATAAAAACTTCTTTATGCATTCATTGCAATATTGATTTTATCAATATCTTTCTGTAAAGATACTTATATGCTAACTTTAAATAGGTTCGACATATGGTGTATATTATGTAATTAATGATAGTGTGGAACTATGTTAACCCACAAAATATTGCCAACGATTTACCAACAGCCACAAATTTAATTACACAGAAGAAAATTGCAGTTGAAAATGCATTCTTTAGTCTTTTTACATTCTCTTTATATCTAGATTGTACCACAGATATTACATCCCCATACTGTATATGATCTCCTAGAATATATTGCCACAATTAGAACAAAGTTGGAGAACCCAATTTATGCTTTAATAGTTGCCTCCATAGTGCTAATAAATAAGGGGAAAAATGTTTTATTCAGTGCTTCAGCCTAGATCTCCTAATTGAAATAATCCAAAAGTCCAGATTTCAATACCTTTCCTTTCTGCCTAATAACAGGGTTTTTTAAAGATAAAATCTTGCCATTTTTGTGGCAATATGGGTGGAACTGGAAGAGATTATGCTAAACTCAGTAAATCAGAAGGATAAAGACAGATGCCAGATGACTTCACTCATATGAAATATAAAATAATAAAAACAAAGAAGAACAGACAGAACCAAACCAAAGCAAGCCCTTAGAATCTGACTGCAGAACTGAGAATACTAGATGTGGAAGAGTAACAAAATGGTTGAGGGCATCTAATGCATAGTGGTAGAGTATTGTTTTGCCAATGGGCATGATGTGCTAACATACATTTTGGAAAGATGTGAACCCCTAAATCATGTGTAGTGTTGTTAGGTAACATCTCAATTTTTAAAATTGATTTTAATGTAACAGGATGGTTTGTTTCATAATTTTTATGAAATTTATTGATTGTTTTAATTGAGATAATACCCCATCAGATATTTGGATACCATAGTGCACTCAGCACTAAATCATCCATAGTCCTCCATCATAGTCCATTGTGCTTCTTATGTCTTTGTTCTTTCCCCTCCCCATACCTCAGTTCTTCAGTTCTGTAGTCAGCTATCAATAGTTAGTTTTTAAGCTTGTCTTTATCTGACTTTAGTTACTTTAAATTCTGCTTTCAAGTGACACCGGCAGTATTTACCTTTCTCCTTTTGACTTATTTCACTTAGCTTTATTTGTTCCAGTTACATCTATATTGCCACAAATGGCATGAGTTTTGAGTTTTTCTTTTTTAATGATTGAGTTGTATTCTATTTATAGAATACACAGAATTGTATGTATATGCAATGTTTTTCTGATCCATTTATCTGTTTGGGGACAATTAAGTTGTTTGCATAATTTAGCAGTGGTAAGTATCACTGCAATAAACACAGGAGTGCAACTTTCCTTTCAAATTAGTTTTTTTTTGGGGGGGGGGGGAAGATGCTTAAGCGTGGACTCACTGAATTGAATGGCATATCTGTGTTTAATGTTTTGAGACACCCCTAATACTGCTCTTTATATAGGCTGGTCCAGCTTGCATTCCCACCATCATTGTCGGAGGGTTCCTTCTTCACATCCTCTCTCTCTATCGCTGTTTCTGGTCTTTTCAATATGGATTATTCTCACAGTGTGAGATGATACCTCATTGTGACCTTGATTTGCATTTCCCTAATGATAAGTGATGGTGAACATTTCTTCACATACTTGTTTGCAGTTTGTATGTTTTCTTTAGAGAAATATCTGTTTAGTTCTCTTGCCTCCCCCCCCTTTTTTTTTTTATGTTTTGTTTACTTTTTGTTGTTGTTATTTGGTTTTTGGTTTCATTTACTTTTTGTAGAATTTACTATCTTCTTTGTATAAAACTTTGATATCAGTCCTTTGTCAGATGGGTGATATTATTCAATAGGTTTACTTTAAATTGTGCACATTAGTTAGCTGCTTTTCCTGATAGAATTGAATAAGATGGTCTGAGCAGCTTATTCTAGTTAACAATTCTGTTGATTTTTCTCTTAATTCACAATTGCTTCCCAGGATAAGAAATAGTGTGGTATAAGACCGAGATGTTGGATCAGATTTGTGCCTATTGATATGTGGTTCATTTAATTTTCATTTGTTCTCTCTAGGAATTGTGTACTTTTATATGACATATTTCTATTCCAAAAAGATGATATATTGAATCACTCAAATAATGACTATAGAATTTCGGTGGTAATGTTTTGATAATAAGTAAGCATGTATCAACACTGTGTCACCTTTAAATAGTCACAGATAACTATCTCTTTTAACTACTTAAGCTGTTAGAAAAGTCTTGATAGTTCTAATTTGAGATAGTGAACATACAGTACCTGTGTCTGTTAGATTGAAGAAACTCAATGAATGTTTATTGGATGAATAAAATGTCTGTATTTAGTGCATTCCTTTTCCATAAGTTATTCTATTACAAAAAGTTCCAAACAAAAATGCTTGACCTCTTATCTTTATACCCTGCTTACTTTGTCATTTTTTAAAAAATAGTAATTTTTACTTCACTTTTTTTTAATCACAATAGACCTTATTTCTGAGGCCCTTTGTCTAAATTGTGACAGTCTTTAAAATTAAGATATAATCAAACTATATAATTGTAGTAATTTCAGAAATGCAGATAATGATTTCGGTATATGTATATATTGGAAACGATCACCTCAGTAAGTCTAGATGATATCCACACCATATATAGATAAAAAAAATTTTTTCTTGTGGTGAAAGCTTTTTGGGTCTAAATTCCTAAGCAACTTCCAAATATGCAACATGCTATTAACTATATACGTTACCTTAATGTCCATTATATCCCCGAGTGACATACTTATTTTATAATTGGAAGATTATATTTTTGACATCCTTCACCCTATCACTTACCTTCCACCAGCTACTCCAACTGTTACCATATTATTCACTAAATATAACTTGATATTTTTTTGTTTTTGATTATCCATTTAAGTGAGATCATATGATATTTATCTTTCATTTCTGACATACTTTTCATATCTATTCATATTGTTCTATCCATATTGTCACAAATAGCAAGATTTCATTCTTTTCTTTTGACTGAATTGTATTCCTCTGTGTGTGTGTGTGTGTGTGTGTGTGTGTGTGTGTGTTTCTTTATCTCAGATCTTATAAGTAATGTTGTAAATATGGCGGCATTCATGTTTTTCATGTTAGTTTTTCATTGCCTTGAATAAACATCCAGAAGTGGAGTAATTATGTCACCTGGTGAGTCATTTTTTAGTTTTTTGAAGAGTCTCCATACTGTTCCCCATAATGACTGCATAAATTTACATTCCCATCGATAGTGTACAAGGATTCCATTCCTTTTTCTCCATATCCTCACCAATATTTGTTGTTGCTGTCTTTTTAATACCAATCATTCTAACAAATGTGAAGTTATACCTCATTGTAGATTTGATTTGCAATTCCCTGATGATTCATGATGTTGAACATTTTTTCACCTACTTACACATGTATGTGTGTTCCTTGGAAAAAGGTCTGTTCAGAACTTCTATTTTTAACGTTGATTCTTTGAACTGTTCGCTCTTGAGCTGTATGAGTTATTAATGTAGCTTAGATATTGATCCCTTACAAATGCCTAATTTGCAAATATCTGTTTCCATTCCATTTTGTTAATGACTTTCTTTACTGCACTGAAGTCATTTAGTTTGACGTCACTCCTTCATTCATCATGCAAACAGTTTTGTTTTTAAACTTATGAAAGTGTTTGTGTGTGTTTATTAAGAAAGTGTGTGTTTCTGTTTTATTAGTTATTTTCATACTTAGCCTTTTCTATTATTTAACCTTTTTCTGTCTATTTTGGTTGAAATTCCGTAACTCATCTATAACTTACATAATGTCTCTTTAGGACGAAGTACTCCAGAGTGTTGCTTCTACTTTGCCTTCAAGAGCATTTTTGATATTTTTAGATACTTAAGTTTTTAAGTTATTTGTTGATTCTAGAACTATTGTGTTAAAATATTTGTTATGGAAACCAAGCTAAATGTACATAAAGATAAGATAAATACATTTTGATTTATCCATGCAATTGAACATTATTTGGCCATTAAAAGGAAGAAATATATTACTACAACGTGAACAACGTTTAAAACTTTATGCTAAGTAAAAGGAGAAAGATAAAAGAGCATATAATTCCATTTATATGAAATATCCAGAGTAACTAAATCCATAGAACAGAAAACTGATTTTTGTCAGGGGCTAGAGATAATATGGAATAATTTTTAACATGCGTAGGTTTTCTTTTTTGATAATGAGATAGCTTGGGACTAGGTGTTTGCAAAAACATTGTAAATAGTCTCAGTGACGTTAAAATAGTCACTTCTTTTTATGTTAGTTGAAATTTCATCTCACCTCAATTTTTTTAAAAATCAGTTAATTTTAAACCTTAACTGAATCTATACTTTTTAAGGTCGTAGGAACCTGTCAAGGTCACCTACTCCATTTCCAATTTTTCTAACAGATGAAGAAACTGAAGCTCATCAGAGTTAAGTATATATCTCACTGTTTCAGAACACCAAAACCTGGTGTTTATTGTGGTAATGTACAAAAATACAAGCCAGAGCTTGAATTAGGAGGTTATTCCCTCCAATATATTAGCCATAAAAGAAAGCATCTTATTTTTCATTTTTAGTCTCCAGTTGCTAGTTTGTTCCAAGCTTCTTCCATATTATGATTCATTTAACTTATTTTTAATAATCTTCAAAATGTTGACTACCTTTATAGCAATTCTACCACTTCATAATTTTCTGTTTCTTCGAACAGATAAGAACACTCAGGCCGGGCACGGTGGCTCGTGCTTGTAAGCTTCAGCCTATGAAGCGGCCGGGGCTTAGGGATCGCGGTTCGAATCCCGCCTGGGGCACGTAGCGAGCCCTAGTTCCAAAAAAATAGCTGGGCGTGGTGGCACGCGCCTGTCATCCCAGTTACCTGGGAAGCTGAGGCTAGGGATTGCTTGAGTCTGTGGTACCCTGGGCAACAAGAGCCTGCGGTTCCACAGGCAAAAATAGCAAGACCTAGTCTCAAAAAAAAAAAGAACACTCGGGGTATAGAAAGTAATATATATATATACATATAGGATACTGTCTGGTTGTAAAAGCTAGATTGTCTGTTTTCGGTAGTCATCTTCAGAGGTTTAATTTAGGGGGTTTGAGGGGTTGAGATGGAAAGCAACAACTACAACAAGATTGCATAGTACCCTCTGGAAATTGGGTGTTATTCTTAAATCTAATGATCTTGTGTTGACTTATTGCTAATCTGAGACATTGGAAGGTGTAATTAATATAGTTTCCTTTTCTCTCTAAGCCCATGTTAACTTTAAGTTTCTTCATTCTCTTTATTATTGAGGATACTACTTCCTGTTATCATTCTACATTGAATTTCCTATTATTTTTTCAAACATCTTTTTATCTGAGTGGTTGCTTTCATTTCCACTTAGTAGCCTATATTTCCTTCTTTTCATTTAGTTCAAGGTTCAACAAAATATGTTCCATGGGGTCAGATTTGTCCCACTTAACTTCTTGTATAAATACAATTTTGTTGGAAACAGCCATGCTCATTTTTTTGTGTGTATTGTTCTTAAATATGTTAGTGCTACAGCAGCATACCCACAAACCTAAAACACTTTCTTAGAAAATATTTACCAGCTGTTGCTTTTGTTGACCAAATTTAAGATGAAAAACAAATTCTAGAGGATCAGTAAATATTACCAACTAAGCAAGGATATAGGAAAGTATGTGATTTGTTCTTAGGCCTCATGTGTTCAGTTAAGCATTTCATTTCATCATTAGAAATAATAATGTTTGGAAAATAGATGACAGTGAGATAAATGTCATATCAGCAATTTGAAATATATTGCTTAGAAAATGAACCATTTAAGTTTTTTGGGCAAATGAGTTATGCCAAAACAAAAAACTTACAGTAGTTTTTACAAAGGAAAAGAAGACATATTTATCAGAGTTACTAGTAGAATTAATATTTATAAAACATTTGATAATGGATTTGAGGACAAAGAGATAGTAATACTTCCTAGATTCAAACTTTATTGAGCAGAAAAACAAAAGTCATGTACTCATACTTTGTTATGTGTAAAACTAATTTTCATGGAAAGTTAAGTTAATGGGAAAGGGCTATTGTACTACATAGACTACAAAACAAATTAAAATTGATTACTAAGCATCAGCATTACTAAAGTTGTTAGAGCATCCCAATTGCATACACTTTTCCATTTCACTTTTAAGGCACCCCACTATCATCATCTAATCAGGATCCTTCTCTTTACAAAATCCTCTCACCTTTGCCTTGCAGAATGCCACCCTTTTACTCAGATTGACCTCTACTATTTCGTGCTGAGTAAATTATTTTCGTTTTCTAAATCCTCTGAATCAAAAAGTGCTCTAGCTCCAAATAAAAACACTTAAGATATTTTATTCAATTTAGAGGCACAGTTACCAAACTGCATTGAGACATCCCAGGGGATGCAGCAAATGCTGGAGTGTTATTGAATATTTTATCTCAGGGTAATGCGCAGTTTGAACATTAGATATAAAATGTTCTCTTGCTCCTAAATTTACAGTTCAGTTACAAAGGTAAGACAAACACATTTGTTGATATTTTTAAGTAAAATAAATATTTTGGTTATTTATTTCATAATACTTTATATAATGAAGACTCAAAACAGAATAAGTACATCTCTTGGTAGAAATGCAGTAAAAAGTTTTTGTGGGATGGAAGTTAGATTTTTAAATGTGTCTTGAAGTAGAGGGCTAAAATTCCAACAGGTAAAGGCAGTGGACATGTAAGATAGAAGAAACAACATTAAAAAATCAGAAAATTTATTTTGGAGAAGCAAATCATCCTGTATGATTGAAGCAAGGATATATGTTACGGGGTAATAGAGGTTACAGCTGGTCTACTATGTAAGTTGGAGTATTATTATGAAGAGCTTTGAATGCTGGGGTGTGAGGCATTTGGATTTAATTTACTAGGAAAAGAAGAGTGATTAGGGTGATTAATCTGTCAGCAGGATATAGGATGATTAAATCAAGGAGAGAGGAGGCAGGGAGATCATTTGGAAAGGGAATGATGGATTTTATTTTATGTATTTGTATTTCAAAGGAAATACCAAACCATATATCAAAATTAAAAAGCATCATTTTATTCAGCATTTTAACTAACAACTATAAAATAGAACTCTCCATTCATAAAAAACAAACTTTTAAATGTTTTTATTAATGCAGAAATAATAATATACTACATGCCACATGTTGTATTAAGTTCTCATTTAATCTTCATAAAGACATTGAGAGTTATTATTATTTCCAACTTCTCATTGAAAGTAGTGAGACCTAGGGAAACAAAGTAGCCTAAAAATTAATAAGTAGTCAGATTAACACAGTTATTAAAAATAAGTGTTCTAATTCACTTCAGCTTTCTCTCTGGTACAGAGAATTGAGGTAACCCTTCTTATTCATAGAACCCATCATTACTTTTGGCATTTAACTTAAGCATAGCTCTTAGTATTTTTATTTTTCGTATCATTTGATCACTGATCCCATTCCTCTTCCCATCTTGAACTCTTTAATGTATTTGGTATGTGTTCTATATTATTGGAAAATGTGTCTTGTTCTATCAGATGTGTACATGTGTTTATATTATACACAGAGCATGAAAGCATGAACTGCAGAGCTTGTTCAATCTGATGTATGTATATCTAGTTTCTATAAGCTCCATATAATAGTGTGATTCACCTCATTTCCCTTATCTTTTCCCCTGGAAATGAACTTCTAAGATGTATCACATCCTCTTTTATTTTAAAGAAAACTGGATAAATATTCTCTGTATGTCTCCTGAAATCCATCTTCTTTCCATTGTCTTGATGCCTCTTATGTGCTTTCTGAGGGAATTATCTGGGATGAAAAGGTGATTTTTTTGTTCATGGGGTAGCTAAGATTGCAAGTATTTTAATCCTTCAAAATATTAATATATATATGTATAAAAGTGTTGCCATTTATGCTTCCAAAAGCTGAAGATCTAGGTGAATTATTCTATTCCATGATGTGTTACATTCAGTCAGTGGTATCATAAGCTTTAAAGTATTCACTAGTACATTTGCTCTGACTTTATTTTAGTGATTCTATTGATGTTATTGATATAAGAAAGTATTCAATATCATAACATTGTAATTGTAAATGATTTATACATTATCTTAATGTTTGTCAAAGTCAGTATTTTCCTTACAAGCTAATAGGAACTGTGCTCTCTCATAGTTTAGTTTTGATCCTCCCACTTCTACAAGGAAATACATTTTATACTCCAGGAGATTCCCAGAGCATGTAGGATTCAATATAAGGGGGGAAATATGCTATGTGGTAGTTGTATTTGTTATTTTTGGCTCCTAATTTATTCATCCTCTAAACCCATGTTCTCTGACTAGTGTTACTATGGCACCTTATTTATGGCATGGAAAATAGACTAATTATGTTCTTTAAAATAGACAATAGTGGTACATCTTGAGACACAGCATCTGGTACTCTCAGCCCTCCCTCATCTGTGCTAGTCTAGGTTTGGTGGGGCTATCTGGTTGTCTAAATGTTACTCTGTTTCTGTACATCGGTCTTCATTTTTTCTTTTGCTTCTATGAATAATGATTTATACTTACTGAAATCATTAATGTCATATTTAGTTTGTTCCTTTTTCAGCTATCTGTCTACTTAGAGAAATAATACTCCCTGCTGTTTCTTACCCTTGTTTATTGATTAAGGTTCTCATTATTTATAAACAACTCTTGTTTTTTGCATAGATTTATTTCAAGTCAACAGACTATCTTTTAAGTGATACTCATGGAAAGTGTAATTGAACCATATCACCAAAATTTAAGAAATAAAAAATATTTAATTTACTCACAATTTCTCACTCAGATTTAGTCATTTTTGCTTTTGATATAGTCTTTCAGTTTTATATTTTATATTGATTTGGTGTAATTTGTATGTCTTTCAGTGTTTCTTTACTTTTTTAATCTACTGTCTAACTTAATTATAAACTCAAGGTATTAGCTTTTTGTCATATTAACCATGTACATTTTTCCTGGTATTTTGTTTAATATTTCCCAGTCCTGAAAATTGAAAAGGAAGCAACTGAAGAATTCAATTTTCCTTTAGAAAATCTTTAGATAATTTCTCAGCTTGAAAAATCATTCCTATTCCAGAAGTTTGATATTTACTCCTGTTTTATTATAGATTGTATATGTTTTTTATAAAAATGTAAGAAAACTGTTCAAACTGGAATTTCTGTGGCTCTATATATGCAAGAAATGAAAGTAAAGCACAAATTCTTAACTTTCAGTCAAACCCAGTGCTTACCTGGTATTTATCCATAAGTTCAACCGGCTCACTGACCCATCCCTACCACCATAACATAAAAAATTTTATTCGTATGTGTATTAAACAGGCCTCAGTAGGTTGAAACCCACTGATCTGAACATTTCAAAATAATATGATCTATTTCTACCTTGTTATATTGTGATCAAGGCATTTTTTACTAAACAAAAGAATTGACCTCTACCTTCCTTCAACCCCAGTTCCCCAATATTGCTATGTGTTTACCACTCATAACCCAAAGGTCCAGTTGCTCTATGTAGCTTTATTTCCTTTTGAATCATTATTCTAAAATGTACAAGAGTTACACATTCTTAGTCACCAAGATTTGTATTTTTATACATGCATGCACATCTATTCTTCAGATGGTTTGTTAATGGAAGTATTTTTTTAATAAGAGTTTTTGCTAGTAAGGACAATTAAAAAGAACTCCACGTTCTCTAACCAAAGTAAACACTAGCAAAAGCAAAAGAGCAACTCCCGCATGTTAGACAGCTTAATCGTTTACATTCCCCTGTAAAATCATTAAATGGCAAATACATATATTTGAGATTTCCAATCATTAAATCTGCCTCTACATAATCTTTTCCCATTCCTCTGACCTCCTGTCTTTTTTTTTATTTTAATGTATAAAATTGTCTTCATCCTCATTTTTAATTTATATTACCCAGCCTCTATATTTCAGAATCTACTTTGCTTTTGACTTCTCATGATAGGGACGTGAGAGTTAGCTGTTAGGCAGATTGAAATCCCTAATGAGAAAAATCACAAGATTTTATTGATCATATGTAGTATTTTTCTGAACTGCAGCCATAATACTACTGACCTACTTTTAATGCAAACTTAATACTTGAAAAAAAAATTGTAATTCTGGTGTTTTTATTTTTGGTGGTAATAGTCTGGATCATGTGGCCTAGTAAGGAATATAAATCTAGGAAGTAAAATTATGGTTGACATCAGCTTCAAGGTTTTGCAGTTTTGCAAAACCTGAATTATTTCAATTCTTAATATATACTTTAAAAAAAACAAGAGAACATTCAAAATATGATTTAATTATGAATTTGCCTCATTTAAAAACATCATTTCTATTTATTCTTTGTAAAATTAATCAAATAAAAGCTATATTTTTGACACCACAATATTCTTGTGTTACATTTTAAAGTGTGTACAACATACAGTTTTGGAATGAGGCCAATTTTAAACTCCAGGAGTCTACCACTCTGTACCTTGAGTTACAGTCAGATGTATTTTGGCACAGATAAAATTTTCAGTTCAAAGTTGGTAAGAAGCCTAATTATTTGACCAGATTACCATTTATGTAGACCATTCTATGGCTGTCTGTGGTTAATCCACAGCTGGTGGAATGCTAGCTCTGGGAGGTTTTCCTTTCATGCTGGAAGAGTTTGGGAAAAAATAGGGAGGAAAACTTTAAACTCTTCTCCTTAAATGAAATGCTGAAAATCAAGTACATATATATTACTGTGGAGACAAGATGCAATATAAACTGTTCATTTAATTCTCCATGTTCCAAAAATCATAAGGAAAATGGTTTGGATCTTTCAAGTGGCATAGTCTTTGGTTTAAGAAAATAAGATGAAAACATTTTATTAATGTCACCTAATACCAAGACTTCTTACCTTTTTAGAACAGTTGAATACTGGTAAAGAAACAATTAGTTGCATTTTTTTAATGATAAGAATATAATGCTTATTGTGATAAGAAAACATTTTATTACAATTTTATTAGCAATATTTTAAAATGATGAGACAATTATATTCTTTCTTAAAATACTCTTAGTACAATTTCCTCTTTGTAGCTCAGCACTCATAAAATCAATAATACCTTCAAGGAAGGATTCCAGTATGGCTGCTGCCACAATATTAATTTTCCAGTATTCTTTTATTATTCAATTTGAAATTTGAAAATATAAAATCTTTTTTTCTTTTTAAACTTTGTAAAGTTTTATGTTGGAAGTAGTTGATTCCTCAGTTTTCAAAGAATTCAGTAGCTTTTTGTACCTTTTAAGAACTTTCCTTTACATTTTTAAGATTATTTCTTCATATTATAAACTAGCTCTTTCCCCTTCTGGTTCTCATTCTCCTCACATCTTCTGGTTCTTTACCCTAATTTTCCTCCTCCTTCTTCTGTTTCTCCTCTAAATCCTTTTCCTTAAAGAACAAAACTTACAGATAATTCTATTCTTAAAAATAACTCCTCTTCTCCTGCTTCCCCCACTGAAAATATTTTTCTTCTCATCCATCTACTCAAACCTGTGGCATCATCTGTGGAGTCATTTTATTTATTGTGCAACTTATAAATCCAAGTTCCATAAACTGTATGCAGGAAAACATTTTCAACTTTCTTATATTTCCACCTTTTTTCATAAAATGAGAACAGGAACAGTATCCACTTCTTAGATTTGTGAGAAAAAGTTACCAATAACTAAGTTAATACACAGGAAGTTGTTTATATTATTAACTCATAAAACCTCAAAAATAATGTATAATCCCTACTTTCCCACCTTATTTCTTTTTCTTTTTCTTTTTCTTTTTTTTTTTTTTTTTTGAGACTAGGTCTTGCTATTTTTGCCCGGGGTACCACAGACTGAAGCAATCCCCAGCCTCAGCTTCCCAGGTAGCTGGGATTACAGGCGCACGCCACCACGCCCAGCTACCCACCTATTTCTTAAACAACTTTCTGTTCTTATCTTGATACCATAAAAATCAAACACTTCCTCCTAATCTTCAGATCCACTGGATATTAATTATTCTTTATATCTTCACTCATTGTAGTCCTCTAAATATCTTCTTGAAGTTTCCCTTGCTAAATTTTTTTCTCTCACTTATACTCTCTTCTTCCTCTTGTTCTGTCCTTTACTTTTGTCCTTTTCTCCGTCTCTTAAATTTTGTTCTTTTCCATTCTGTACTTTTTTTATATTTTTTCTTGGTACTTCCAGCCCTCTTTCACCATCACCTTTTTCCATGGTCTCCTGCATTCAACTTTCAAATCAGTATTTGGAGATCCTGTTTCATGCTCTCTCTTTACATGCAAGCCAGGTCTTATTCTGAATTTTACTACTTCTATTAATGGCAGAAGCAGACTCAGAATTTCAGTCCTCAAGCAATAAAAGCCTGTATTTGACTCTTTTACTTTGCTTCCTATATCTTAAACAATGCCAAGACCAGTATGTAATATGATATTCCTAGTATATAAAGTTTATAGTATGATTTCCTTTTACAGAGCCAAATGCAGGCTTTTGCAAATTCTTGCCCAAGTATTCCTATCTAGAATACTGTTATTTTAAATATTTCTGTAAACTTTTATTCCTTTCTTTCAGGAAAATGTCTTTACTCAACATCCTTTTCCACTGTACCCATTAGACTCCTAACCTGCCAGTCAAGGGTTCTCATTAACTCTGCTTAACCTTTCCAATTTCATCTTCTGTTGCACTTCTCATATTCCTTGATTTAGATGTGTACTACCCAAGCCCTTTGCCTATATAAGTGAATACTTCCTCTGATCTGGACAGCATTAATATTGAAAATGTAGATAAGTAGCATTTTAAAATATAGCTTTCCTGACATAAAATTTTAATACATTCTTCAATTACTGTGTTATGTTCTTACTGTTTAAAAATTCTAATTCAGAATGTTCCTTTAAACATTTGTTTAGATTTTTCAAAAGGTAACATGCTATGATTTTAGTCAGGGAACTTCAATTTACAAGCTAACTTTAGTTTTAAATAAATCCCATGAATACAAAGAGTCAAATCTGCCTTTACTTTTTCTCTTAATTCAAATTCAATTTTTGTGTTGACAGGTCTTTCAAATATAATTTCTTAAGTAGATACACATAGACTTCTTTCAACATTGAAACACAAATCTAATATAAAATTAGTAATGTTTTTATATTATGACATAATGGCATGTACTATATCTATAGTACTCATGATAAAACTTTTCTGCCATTTTCTCTTACACTTTATAGCTGTATTTTATATAGTTTTTCATATTTTGGTATATAATCCTTTTATTGTGACAGTGACTCTACAGAAATGGCATTTCTAATTTTCTGTCCTTATTTTCTTTATCTAGGGCTTTTTTCTTACAGTTTCCCCAGAGTCAGTGTTAAAAGTGGCTCATCATGCTTCTGAAAATAACAGAATTTTCACTTTGAATCTGTCTGCACCATTTATTAGCCAGTTCTACAAGGAGTCGTTGATGAAAGTTTTGCCTTATGTTGACATACTTTTTGGAAATGAGACGGTAAGTGATTTTTTTTTTAACTCTTAGAGTGCTTGTCTGTGTGTGTATAGAAAAAAATAAAAGCTCAATATTTGTATAAATATATTTGAAAAGTAAAACTGCATCAGCAAGGATCTCTAATTCAGAATAACTTCTTATTGGTAAACATTAGCTTTTTAAAGTTTTATGTAACTGAGGAGTATAATTCACATATAGTAAGATACAAGTTTGTATATACTTTTGCAAATGCATTCCTGACCTGTAACCATGACCACAGCCAAAACAAAGAATACTTTTATCATGCCTTTGATGTCATCCTGAACCCTTGATATCCAACTAGTATGTTTTCTGAATAGTAAAATAATATTTTCCTTAGAAATTTTCAAGAATCAAGTGTCTTATAGAGTTAAATATCTCTTTAAAGTCTGAATCTACTTAGTTTAATGTATTTATGAATAGTATTGTTAGATTGCAAAATTGTATTAAATTTCTTCATTAATAGGATCATTTTTGCAGTTTATGTGTTATATTTAGAGGTGATAATTTGATTTATACTTTTACAGCTTCTTCTTATTCAGAACATATTTTTCTTCATTCCATAATATTAGAAAATCACCTTTTACTTATCTAGTATTTATGACTATGTTTCACCTGTCTACTTTAAAAATCCATAAAATAGAAGAAAAAGGGGCCTTTAGTGTATCTTCATATAAACTGCATAGTATCATTTAGCTTTCATGAATTTTTCAGGGTCATTAGTGTATTAAGTGAAAGTGTAACTTTAATCATCTGAGAAGTCCATTTTGAATCTGTGATTCCATCATAGTTTGATTATATTCGCTGACTTTATTTCTTAGATAACAGTTCTGAGTGACAAAAAATAACCAAAAGTTTCCCTGGAAATAATTTATCAGATCACCTGAATGAAAATTAAAAATTTGATTTGTAAAACTAATATTGTGTGAGTATCTTCAAAGGCACTAACTAGTTGAAAGAAATGCTGGATTATTGACAATTCACAGACTCATGTAATAAGAATATATGGCAAAACTTGGAATTCCTTTGTAACTGCGACAAGTCTCACTTGACTAAAATTTATCTTTTAGAGTTTTCTCATTGCCGGTTTCATTTTCTGAAGGGTAATGGAAGTAATTAGGAAAGTACTACTCTACCCTGTAAGTAACATGAGGAAACTTGTTACCAGTATGGAAGTCTGACAATCTTTGGGAGAAATCTTTACTTGACTCAGATTCTTTATAGTCAGTAAAGATTAGTCTGGTAATAAATTCTTAAATATAAACCGAAGGCTTTAAAAGGACAGACTTCACAACTTTTTCAGAAGATCAATATGATGACAAAGAATGAGACTTCAGATATAAAAAACAACTTAGGAGTATTGAACACCATCAAAAATTCATTTCTGACTTTATAATCTCAAATGACCTTAAGTGGTAACAAAATGGGAGTGGGAGAGTCCTAAAAAAAAAAATTCGAGAGCATGCAAAAAACTCTTTAATGAAAGCTCACATTTGTAAAACACATGTGAAAAGAAATGGAAAGAATTTATAGAACCAAGGAACAATGTTAAAATTTTGGCAATGACTTGGAAGGATAGAAAAGAAAGACTCCAAATACACGGGCAACAACAAAATTCAGGTGGAGTTCACCTTAGTTTAAAATTTTGACATCAAAGTAATCTCAAGAAAGTAAAAAGACAACTCATGGAATAGGAGATTTGCAAATGAAATATCTGCTAAGCCAAAAGACTTACATTTCTAAAAAAATGGCATGCAAATGACCAGTAAGTGTTTGAAAAGATACTCACCATTACTGATCAGTTTTGCAAACTAGTAAAGTTAGACTAGAATTTACTTTTAGAAATTAAAGGAATTATTTTTTCTCACCAGAAGAGGAAATGGTAAAGGTACAGGCTATATGATTACAAGTCATGTCAGGAAAACGTTTTACTCTTTTAGTTTGATTACTTTTCATCTCAATTCATTTAATTAGATGTATACTATCTATTATGGGAGACCAACAAACAATGGTATATGATATATTTGAGACAAGGTGTTTAATATTAATGTAGATTATAGAATAATAAATAATGGATACAGAGCAATTAGATATACTTGTTACTTCATCAATCCAGTCTCAAAATTTCTGCTTGAAATCTGCATATGCCTGATTTTTGGTCATATGCCTCAATTTGTATATACCCTGCACTTTGCTCAAGTAAATTATCATGAGTTGGATAAGACTGTATTTGTAAATAAATGTTAATGCAGAAAATGGAAATAATGCAATGCTTAAGCAAGTATCAAGTAAATTAACTGTCAAGATGAGGGTTTAAATTTTTAATAACAAGAAATATCGATTTAGTGAAGAATAAATAAAAGTGATGCTGTATTTGACTATAAAAAGCAATTAGGATATTATAAACGTCCTCTAGTCTCATCTATCATTTTTCTTCTCCTGAAATACTCTAGTAATAATAATCTCTTTTATTGTCTAAGAAAGAAAAAGGAACATTTTATATCTAAAATGCAATGAAATGTGAAATCTACTTCTCAGGGAATATATATCAGATTGTTTTATCTTTCTCTCCACTCACCTGCCTCAGCACAAAACAATGAAATCTATTATGTTTAGTATAAATTTTCAAAATGTCAGTGTTTATTTTAACCAAACACATTTGATTCTTATCTGAAAAGACCTACCCTTTCTCAGAGGATCATGTAGTAATGATGACTTTTATGATGAAATATTAAAATACTTAATTGGTATTTTTAAATTAAAGATTTAAAATATTTTTTAGAAAGGAAAACCTCATTCACCAGGACTGTATCTTCACATGCAATGAAGGACAGTGGTTCATGTGAACCTTTTGATTACCCCAACTTTCTGGTTGGAAAGGATTTCTAGGTCTCAGCACAGAGAGGAATCCACAGGGAGCTTGACATTATCTTTGAATTGAGTAGCTAAAGCTAGAATTTCAGAAAACCTAATAAAATATTTCACAAATCAGAAATACAAGAGAGGAAAACGCTACATAAAAAGAGAAGGTAGGAGATATGCAAATGTGTTACTTGAAACCTAATGAAAAAAGATTAATCTAAATTAGAAGATTTCTTCCTAAAAATATTTTTCTAATGCATTTGGCAGTAGTTATGTATTCAAGATATACTCCTTGAAAGACATAAGATCACACACAAGATCAAATAGAAATAAGACTACTGGCACACAGAAGAGCAAATAGGAATAAGACTCATCAGACTATCTATTAAATACTTTGAATTTTTAGTTAACACCTGTTCCGCAAAGAAAGCTTAAAGGCCATTGTGTTTCCTGTTGAATTCTGCCACGTTTAAGGAAGAAATAATTGCAGTTCCATAAAAGCTTTACCAACTTATGGAAGAGGAGAAATTACCAAAACTAAAAAAACTATAAGAAAACTGTTACTCAATATCCCTCAACATACATGCAAAAAATCTTTAAATAACTTTAACTTATCAAGCCCAGCTATATTTTACAAGGATAATTCATCATGACCAGAAATAAAATGCTTTAACAATAAAAATATAATAATTTACCTTAGTAAAACTAAAAGAGGGGAAAAAAGATCATAACTGATCCAGAAAAAAAAAAACTTAAGAAAATACAATATTCATCCCTGGTAAAAATTCTCAGAATACTAAGGAACAGAAATTTCTTCAGTCTCATAAAGATGCCCTCAAAGGACATATAGCTAAAATAACCTAATTTTGGAAAACTAAGTCTCATCTTCACAAACTAAGGGTGTTCATTTTCTTCAGTCCTATTCAACATTGTGCTGGAGTTTCTAGCCAATGCTTCTAAGTCACGATAAACATCCCAATTAGAAATAAAAGTAAATATCCCTCTATTATCAAACACCATTAGCAATAAATATTCAGAAACTAAAATTTTAAATAGTTCTAATACCAAAAAATAACAATTTGTGTAAATCTAACAAAAGACACCTAAAACCTATATACTGAATACAATTAAATGTTGGTGAAAAAAAATTAAAGAATTAAAAAAAAATAGACAAGCTTATTCTAAAGTTCATATGGATAAGACTTAGAATTAGAATACCCAAACTACCAAAAAAAAAACCAAATCAGGGGATTTTTACTACACGGTCAAGACTTATTAGAAAGATACAGTAATTAATGCCATTTGATATTGGTCTACAGATAGACCAATAGATTTATAGAATAGAAGTTCTGTCATTTCAGAGGTTATTCTATGGAGAATAGCCTTTTTAATAAGCAAATAAATATTCATATCCAAAAACAAAGCAAACTTCAATCTACACAGCATGTAATCACACAACTGTTGAAGTGTCCAACATTTGAAAGTATAGACATAGCAAATATTGGTCGTATATCTGTAACTGTCATAAACTACTGGTGAGAATGTAAAATGGTACAACTAGTTTGAAAATGATTTTTCAGTTTGTTTCAAAGTTACATATACAACAGCTTATCCTATCCCTAGGATATGAATGCATGTGTCCTGTGTAAGTATATTTTTATATAAGATGCACAAATATTTTACCAGTTTTATCTGAAACACCCCAAATCTAAAAACAACCTAAATTCCATCAGCTAGTTACTAGATAAACAAATAGTGATATACCCATATAGTAGAATACTTCTCAACTGTATAAAGATTATCTTCCAGTCTTGAGTTCAGATTGTACCTGTCTTGGTTGATGAGTTACTGTGAACAGCAGAGGTTGGACTCTGTTTTGAAATCCAATCACTAGCTACTCTGTACCTCTAAATTGGGGGAATCAAATTATTTACATTTAATTTGGTTATGGAGACAATCATTTATTATTTTGGTTTGTCTCATATCTTTTCCCTTTTTTGATATCTTTTTAATGCACAAAGAAAATTCATTTGCATACATTTTTATTCAGATAATGTTGGTTTACAGTACTGCATATGACTTAAGGTTATAGGTTCACCTTTTCAGATATAGGTTATAGGTTCCCCTTTTCATAGCAAAGCTCTCATACATGTCCACAGTCATCCATTGACTCCCTCCCTCCCCAACTTCTAAATCTCTTCAGTCCCCACTCCTAGACTTAATTCTGCAGTCAAACTTCCAGGTTTTATTTTGTCTGTTTTGTTTCTTTATATTCTATATGTGAGTGAAATCATTGGGTATTTCTCTTTCTTCTTCTGGCTATATCTCAGCATAATTCCCTCAGTTCCATCCATATCACTAATGGCAAGATTTCATGTTGTATAACTGAGTAACATGCCGTTGTATATCTTCTTAATCTATTTATTTTTGTACACTTGAGCAGAAAAGTACTCATACATCCCTTGTAATTAGTGAGTTTTCATTCTTTGGGTAGGTGCTTAAAAGTGGAATTGCAAGATCATATGGTAGCTCTGTTTTTAATATTTTTGGGAGCCTCCTATTGTTTTCCATAGGGAATGAACTAGATAACTTTCCCACCAGCAGTGTATAGGTGTCCTTTTTCCCCACACCCTTTGACACTAGTTTTTCCCATATGGGCTATTCTTAAGTGTATGAGGTG
The DNA here is from genome assembly GCA_004024945.1 of Uropsilus gracilis. NCBI lineage: Eukaryota > Metazoa > Chordata > Mammalia > Eulipotyphla > Talpidae > Uropsilus > Uropsilus gracilis. The sequence goes on from PVHY01000399.1 coordinate 123,412, forward strand.
GTAGGTATTTCATTATGGTTTTGATTTGCATTTCCCTGATGATAAATAACCATGATCCTTTTTATGTGCCATCTGTATTTCTTATTCAAAAAGAAAGTATTTATTGTTGGGTCAGTTTTTGATCGGGTTTTGTGGGTTTTTTGTTGCATTGTATGAGTTCTTTGTGGATCTTAGATTTTAGCCCCTTGTTGCATGCATGATGTGCAAATATTTTTTTCCCATTTGCTTGTTATATATAAAATCTACTGTAATACCTTTTAATGTAGATATTTCCTATCTCTTACCCAATTATTTCTCTTCTTTTTGATTTGCCCAGGTAAAAGGATATTTCCTCTATGAAATATCTGAAAGTGTTTAGTCACATCTTCAAACAAAATAGAAGGAATACAATTGTTCCATTCATGTGATAAAAATAAAGTATAAAGCCAGGCCTAGTGGTGAGCAACTGTAATCCCTGGTACTTGGGAGACTGAGGCTAGGGATTACTTGAGTCCATGGGTTCGAAACTACCCCGGGCAACATAACAAGACCTAATCAAAAATAAATAAACAAACAAATAAATAAAATTATTGAATTGTCTGATCTACCTTTTTTGTGGGAAAAAATAGATAACACAATTTGTCAATTTTGTGCATATAATTCGGCAGCATTATACACACTTGCAATATTGTACAGCGATCACCACTATACATTTCCAGAACTTTATTTTCCCAAATAGAAACTCTGTATCCATTAACTCCCCATTTACCCCCTTCTGTATTTCTGAAAGCCACTATTCTGTTGTCACTATGAACTTGCCATTTTAGGTATCTTAAAAAAGCAGAATCATGTCATAGTTGTCAGTCTGTGTCTGGCTTATTTCATTTAACATAATGTTTTCAGAGTTTATTCATGTTGTAGCATGTATCCCCCTTTTTTAAATCTGTTCATCTGTTGGATCAATGTTTGGTTTGTTTTCACCTTTAGGAACCACCAGATTGTTTTCCACATCAGCTTCACCCCATTTTACATTCCTCCAATAATATGTGAGGACTTTAGTTTCTCCTTTTTCACATCCTTGCTAAGATTTATTACTTTACTACCTCTTTGTAACAACTCTCCTATAAGGTGTGAAGTAGTAGCATCTTGTGGTTTTGACTTGCATGATTAACTTTTCTTGTTATGTTTGCTCTGTTCTTTTTATTTATTTTTATTTTTTTGAGACTTGTTCTCGCTATTTTTGCCCATGGAACTGCTCTTGCCCGGGATACTACGGACTCAAGCAATCCCCAACCTCAGCTTCCCAGGTAGCTGGGATTACAGGTATGCGCCACCACACCCAGCTGTTTTTTTTGGAACTAGATCTCACTACATTGCCCCAGCAGGACTTGAACCACGTTCCCTGATCCCCGCCCGCGGCTTCCTAGGCTGCTGTTTGTAGGCATGCGCCACCTTGCCCAATCTGCTCTGTTCTTTTTAAATTTGATTCAGAAATACATAGACAAATATTTTTGGTGCCTCATTTTAAACATTTCAGTAACCTATTACCTTTGCATTTTGTATTTTTAGAGTGCACATGTGAATTTATTGTTTGCTCTTGCTAAGTAAAAGTTTTGAAGTTGTTCCAGTGTATACATTCTATACTTTTAATTTGTTTCTGACATCTTCCTTTTTAAACATTTAAAACATTTCCCTTCAGCAACAATCATTTGTTAGCTAGACACACAAGTAATCAGCTTAATAAAGGGCATTCTACAGGCAGGTAATTATATCCACTGATGCCTGTTAATGCAAGCTGCTTTGTAGTCATTATCTAGCAACACATGACTAAAGAACTTGATTATTCTTTTTGTATTGTTTTTTTATTAAATTAAGAAGTTTTTTTGAATAGTGTCATCTTGCAAATAGTTCTTAAAAGTAATACCTTTCAGGGCTCCATAATAACTACATAATTAACCTGCCAGGATTAAGTATACTCAACTTTGCCTCAGGATGTTTAACTCTCAAAGAAGGTCAATTATCTCATGGTAATAACTGCTTTGTCGAGAGTTACCACTTAATTCCATACTGAAACATCACATCACCCATACAATACACCTTAAGATAGTTTAAATAATAAAATGCATCTTTGAAATTAGGCAGACTTAGTTTAATTATTTCATGCAGATTAAGAATGATGCATTTTGTATATAACTCTTCTTCATAGATTTAGTCTACCTTGAATCTTACAGATGATTTCTATTATGAAAATAATGTTTCCCTGCTTCATCAGCCCTCTTGTTGGCAGTATTCCCACATTGTACATTTTCCTACAGGGAGATCCATTTTACAACTTGCCTGTTCAGAGGATCTTAAAATTCTCTGGTACAGCCCAACAAAACTGACATTACTGTCTCCTGAGCAGTAATCTAACTTTTTATCTAGTATCTACTTATAAAATGAATGAACTACAAAACAATAAACCTTTTTGGTGGTGGTAGTCTTTCTTACTCTTGAGTAGCTTTTCGTCATATAACGAAAGAAGGGCCGGGTGCGGTGGTGCCATCTTTAATCCCAGCCCTTAATCTGAGGCTAGGAATTACTTGAGTCCACGGGTTCGAGACTACCCCAGGCAACATAGCGAGACCTAGTCTCAAAAAAATAGCCAGGCATGGTGGCACGTGCCTGTAATCCCAGCTACCTGGGGGAGGGCTGAGGTTGGGAATTGCTTGAGTCCTCAGGATCGGGACTACCCCAGGCAACATAGCGAGACCTCGTCTCAAAAAAAGAAAGAAAATGATAAAGAACCAAAAATAGGAATGCACTTGACACATAAAGACATATTAAAAGAAACATAAAATTGACTTTAGATATTAGAATCCATCTTTTCTAAACTTGAATAACGACTATCTCTTTATAAGTAAATCCTAATCACCTTTTTACTAAACTAGATGAAATAAATTAGCTTTTTCTTCTATTTCTTGTTCACACTATGAAATTCACTTTAATCTTCCTATAGCCATTGATTCATAATTATATGCCAACACAGAAATTAATAATCTGTAAACAGCAATAATGCTGTTTATATTGCTTTTAATTATAAATAATCTTTGATAAACTGTCTTCTCTAAGGCATTTTATCAGTTTCTATTCATCTATGAGACAAGTTATTTGCTCTTTCAATATGAAAATTTATGTAACTCTTAAATTGTGTTTGCCAGTTATAAGTGCTGCACTGCATTTATCTTCATTCAGATAGTCTCGAATTATAAGTCTTTCTGCTCTTTGTTAAAGATATTGTTTGTAATTTTTAGAAAAACTTTTTCAGTCTATGTATATTTTATCCTCAGAAAATATTTTTGAATTTTTATATCTTTTTGTCAAATCTGATTCCTTTAGATACATGCTTTCTTATTAGCACTTTCAGAGTTACCAGTCTGTCACCTGTATCTTACCTCTTTCAAGGAAAAATGTAAATCACTTTCCTCGTACTGTTCATATAAACCTTTCTATTCCTCTTTGTTATAAGCAGTGAGTATGATGTAGACAAAATCTTAGATTAATCAAGGAAGGTGGGAAGAGATGTTTCAGAGAAGACACTTAACCCCTTTGAAAAATAAAAACTTCTGATGCTTTTATAAAATTCTGGCACATTTATATTTTCTGCTGACAATAATGAAATTTCAGTTGATACACGACTATCACATCATAAGATTGCTTCTTAGCTCCTGAATTTAACCTTCTTCTTAGGATCTTTCTGATATATTTTACTTCTCTGGAAAAAATGAGATGCACTATAACACAAGGGAGGCTTCTAATGTCAGTAAAGATGTGCTGTGGGCAGGTTTCAGAAAGAGCAAAAGCTGTTTAACTATGTCTTCCTTTCTACTTCTCTTTCTCCTTTTCTCTTCCTACCCTCACCAGTATACCATTCCTTTCTTATACACTTCATCTCCTTTCTCTTATCAACTGCATTTCCTTCCTAAACATGAAATATTTTTAAATCATTCCCAGGCTACCATCCATCATTGGAAAAAGGCCCTATAATTTGAAATGATTTGAATTGCTGTGGAGATAATCATATTTTATGCAGTAATGCCTTTCCACATTATTCAACATTTCAATTAATCTTTTAATTTATCTCCATTAGTTTGCTATAAGTTTGTGACTATTTTAGTATTATTTTCTTGTATGACAGGATATGAAAGTAATGAGTTAGTATTTCTAGTTCTTTTTTAATATATTTAAAATTCTTTTTATAGATCAAAATTGTTTGACATTGAATCATCCTTGTAAATAAAAATCTTAAATTTATTTGACAGCAGAAGTACTGAAGTATATTTAGAAAGTATGGTTTTCAACTCATCTCATTTTTACTGTCCTTTCTTCTTTAACATGAGTATTTTGTTAAAAATAATCTTTCAATGATTAACCTCATGCATATTTTTACATTGTTAGTCAGGTTAAATTCCTAGAAATGGGATTGTTAGTTCAAGGGATAAGTGTAAATGTAGTTTTTGTTAGATATTACCAAATTCTTTTCCAGAAGAGTATTAACAGTATTCACTCCCAGTATAAATTATATGTCAATGCCTGCCTCTGATGGGGGTTATTTTAATGTTTGGTCATCAACTACTTAAGACATTGGTGTGAAATAGATTTCATCAGAATGGTAAAATTCTACTTCTTTTTCCAAAGCACCTTTTTCTCCTTCACTGCATAACTATTCATTTTCATGAACATATTGTGATCATTTTTGCCTCCACATCCTTCCACATGCTAGTTAATTTGCTTTATACTACCCTCACCTCTAGTTCTACTTGGCAAACTTCTGCTGATCCATTAAAACTAAAAAGCTTCTGTACAGCAAAAGAGACAACAGAAAAAACTAAAAGAAGCCCAACCAAATGGGAAAAAAAAATTTCCCTCCACAAGAGGGTTAAATTTAATAACACAGATCCATAAGGAACTCACACAACTAAACAAAAACAAAACAAGATGCCCAATCAAAAAGTGGGGAGAAGAACTAAAAAGACACTTCTCCAAAGAGGAAATACAAATAGCCAACAGGCACATGAAAAATTGCTCAACATCACTGGCAATCAGGGAAATGCAAATCAAAACCACAATAAGATACTATCTTACACCAGTAAGAATGGCCCACATCAAAAAAAAAAAAAAAAAAAAAAAAACCAGGCAACAACAAGTGCTGGCATAGATGTAGAGAGACAGGAACACTCTTACACTGCTGGTGGGAATGTAAACTAGTCCAGCCACTATGGAAAGCAGTATGGAGGACCCTCAAACTAATGAAAATGGAACTATCAATTGACCCAGCAATTGCTCTTCTGGGAATCTACCCAAAGGAGACCTCAATGTGGGTACGAAAGGATATCTGTGCTTGGATGTTTATTGCAGCACTGTTTATAATTGCAAGCACATGGAAACAACCCAAATGTCCCAAAACAGATGAATGGATGAAGAATATGTGGTATATATACACAATGGAGTATTACTCATCAATTAAAAATGACAAATTTGATGAATTTATCGAAACATGGATGTACCTAGAAGAAATACTAGCAGAAGAGAGTTAGAAAGAAAAAGACAGAAACCAAATGATTTCACTAATATATGAACAACCAAATGCAAGTATACAACAGGAGGGTGGGGACCAGCTGGAATGGTCAGGAAAGGGAGGTGGTGGGTGACCCCCAGAGATTAAAATAATGTGAAATATATATATATATATATAATTTAATAAAATTAAATTAAATGAAAAAAATAAATAAAACTCAGCTCAAATATCACCTCCCTCACACCTCCCTTACTCCTTACTTTATTGCCATTATTCCCACACTTAAATATGATTTAGTAATGTTTTATGTGTAGTTAATAGCATTACATTTTTGTTAATTACTTATTAATGTGTTTTCCTTTATGCTAGAATATGTTTCTTCACAACACTTAACTACAGTCCTACTGACTAGCAGTATTATTTATTAGACATTTAGTAAAATGAATGGATGAGGTTTTTTTCTTCTGCTGGGAGAGTTTGAATCTTTGCAAATTATGGAGTATAGATGTTTTTAAAAATACAATTATCTCTATTTAATCACTACTTTTGATTACAGAGAGATTTAAGACAATCTTAAATTTGAATCTACCAAACTAAACTTTATCACGACTTTATTTTTTTATATTTTAATCCAATGTATTTTTTAATTTTTTATTTTTTTTTATTATATAAGATTTGTTTACATTTCTTTTTTTTTTTTTTTCTTTCTTGCCCTTTGCCTATTCATTCCCCCTTCCCTTCCTCCTGCTCCCCCCTCTGGTCACTCCATCATTTCTTTCACTGCCAGTTACTAGTCAATTTTTAGTCCATTAAATTCTTCCTTCTCTTTTCTGGAGCAATGTCCTTTTGCCACGTGTGGATGTGTTTTCCTGGGACACAGTGACCTGCACTTAGTTTTCCAGATGTAGCTTTGTTACAGGTAGCCAGTTTGTGCATGTTTGTATCTTTCAGTGCTTCCTCCTTTATGCTGGTCATCTTGTCTGGCCCAGCTTCTGTCATGTTTTGCTTCTTCTTTGCTTTATAGTTCAGTTTCTGGTATTGGGAGCATTTCTCCCAGCTAATGTCCACATATGTAGTTCTTGATCAGGATAGGCACTGGCAAATGGTTGGTCAGGCTCATTGTGGGGCCATTGTTCATCTCTATGGCTTTCCTCTCCCCATGAAATGGGAGGTTGCATAAGTCCACTGATGGCATCTCTGAACTGGAAATTCCATTCCCATCTGTGGGAATCTCGTGGGTGTATTTCTAAGACACTTCATCACTGTAGTTGGTCTCACAGTCCTGTGTCCCCAGGATCTGACATGTTTTTTTGTCCTGGGCCTTAGTTCTTTCTCCTCACCTCCATCTTCATTGTATTTGCCACTGAATTATTGATTTTATTGTTCCTGGTGATTTTGTTGTTCCTGGAGGGAGTAATAAGGACCCCCCTTCTCCCACCCCCTACTCCCATTGGCTCACATGCCCTGAAGCTCCCTCCCCCCATTTTTTGGAGTTTGCAAGAGGAAGCCAGAGCCTCAAGGGGTATAGTTGACCTGGCCCCCAAGGGAACCAGGTGTGGGGTTATTTATAACTACTTCAGATTTAATTCATACTTTTAAATGTTTTAGTGATAAGATGGTAACCCCTGTTTTCACAGTTTTATGTATTCTATGGAAAATAAAAACACAAAATTAAAATTAAACTGTAGGTATGATGACAGGGATTTTACTTAACGTCCTCTCATCTATCTTTTATATCCTTTCTTTCACTTTGAAAATCTGCTCCTTTAGATCATAGAGTATGGTAGAATTAGAAATCCACATACTTGCTCATTTACTTTATGCCATAGGACATATATAACAGTCTTGCAATAATATTTTTAATATTACTGCTACCAATATAATTACTGAAAATAGTTTCATTTTTTTTATTTATGATCTATTTTCCACATTTTTGCAAATTATGCTGTTTTAGGACGTATACTTTATTAGTTATTTTCTCCCTATGAACTCTCATTTATCTTAGTTTTATAAGTGACTATATATTTAATTACTGTTACCAATCCTATGTTGATATTTCTCTAGTTATTTTGATTTCCTGAAGCTTATTATATAGTGGTGTCCTCAGGAAAGCCTCATGGGAACAATATTCTTTGAATTCTCTTATGTTGTTAACTATTACCTTTATACTTGAATCTCATTTTCGCTGATACAAAACCCTTGCCTCATTTTCTTTCCTTTTCTGTTTTAAATATGTGGTTCTTTTTATTGTTGTCAAAGTTTAATAATCAAATCTTTTCCTCATATGTTGATTTCTCTTTGGTGTCTTACAAGATTTTTTTTCTCTAAAGTGATTATAGTAGAACATCTTAGAACTATGGCATGCTTTTTTTTTTTTTGAGACTAGGTCTTGTTATATTTTGCCCGTGGAAAGGCAGGCTCACAATGCCCAGGGTACCACGGACTCAAGCAGTCCCCAGCCTCAGCTTCCCAGGTAGCTGGGATTACAGGCACACACCACCACGCCCAACTATTTTTTTGGAATTAGGTCTCGCTACGTTGTCCCAGCAGTACTCGAACCACGATCCCTGGTCCCCGCCGTGGCTTCCTAGGCTGATGCTTACATGCATTCACCACCATGCCCAGCCTTGATGCTTTTTTAATGCACAGTTTCTAATATTTTTTTCAGGATAATTTTTGAATTGTACTCAGGTTTTTACTCTGCTTTTTAGCTTTTTATAAGGTACTCTTTATCCATATACTGGATCTTTTTGTTCTGACTTCAGCATTTGCTGCTTTTACTCAAATTGTATGTCTTCCTGTTTTTTAATTTCTTAATTTTTTATTTTCACATTTTTTAAGACAAAAATTATAGTCATTTAAATCTGTGTTTCTTCTTATTTACTCTTATATTTGAAATAAATTTGTGCAGGATCCTATTTAAGTTCTGTTTATGAATTTTTTAATTTTAACAAGTTTTTGTTTTATGTCATTCTCAGAATGTCTTTTGGATTATTTTGAAATAACTTGTTTTGTGAATAACATAATTACCATGGTGCATAAGAGTGCAGGGAAGTATATTAAATAACATCATGACATTCATCAGCAAATGTAGACTGAGAGACATTCAACAGAACATTTTAAGGATGTGGGTTTGAGTTTTATTTAGGAGGAACTGTACTGTGGTTTTAAACAAAGGAGTGAAAAGATGTGATTTACCTTTTAAAAGGGTGTACTGCACTTTGTTCATTAAACAAATGCTGTCTGAGTGACTACTGTTTGCTAGGTACTAATATTAAGTATGAAACACAAAATTACCAACCTTGGTGATATTAAGAAAGAATCTATATTCATAATAGTATGAAGATCAATAATGAAAGTAAAAAGAATAATCATTGGGTTGTAGAAATAATTTAAAAGATGATGTAGTGGTTTAGACCCTAGTGGTAGTGGCAGAAAGAGTGAGAATGGCTCAATCTTTGTATTTTCAAAGTAGAATCAACAGCATTTCCTAAATGATTGAAAGTGAAATTGAAGAGTCAACCTCTTTTTGAGAAAAAGAGACTACATTTGTTAGTAGCATGTGAAACGTTTACTACTTGAGACTAAGTTTTTAACATTACTTTTGTCATCTTTTTAAAGTTGGATAACTATCATGAAATAGGGCATCTGGGGCTTGCTGATCTTTATTGCACCTGATTTCAACTATGGATAATAGATTACACAATTTTTGTCATTTCCATTCAGCTGCATATATTAATACTTGTGTCTATGCCAGATATATTCTTCACTATGATACAGTTGCTAAATTGCTGGCCTGTTAATCTGTTTATGTTAACCTAATATGTGTGGTAATGCCAACTACATTTAACTTCTCTGGCCCTTAATTTTCTCATCTGAAAAATGGTAATGAGTAAAGGGCACACTTATTTCAGTATTCAGTAGGATATGTGAACATATTTTCAAATAAATTAAAGACTAACTAAAAACAAGGCAATGATATCATTACTCCAATTTCAATTTTAATTTTCTTTGTATCGCAGAACACAAGACAGATAAGGTAAAATCTGTATTAAGCACAGGCATAAAGTATGAAAGAAGAAATATTCTCCACAGTTTTGATAATACCCAAATTGTGTACTTTGATAAATTGATCAATTATAGGAGCTGGGCATGGTGGTGCACACCTCTAATCCCAGGTACCTAGGAGGCTGAGGCTAGGGATCACTTGAGTCCAAGGATTAGTGACAATCCCCAGCAAAGTAGCAAGCCCTAGTCCCTAAAAAAATTTTTTTAGATAAACAGATAAATTGATCAATATAAATACAGAATTATTAGGTAGTTGATTTTTCAAAAGAATTGAGTTGAAACTTTGTTAGTTTCTTCTTTTGAATTTAAGGCACTCTTGGAAAATTAATAACGTTCTTTAGTTTGACCACAATTTATTGAGTTCATATTCTCTATTGGGTATTATGCTCTGTTCAAGGTGTTCATCTAAGATTTCAAAGAATGTTTATGCTACATTTATATAGTCAGTTGCTTGCCACAGTCTCTTCTTTCAAAGTAAGAGTGTGTTGTTCCTTTTACTGTTGTTTTATTGTTAAACTATTATTCCATGTGAGCTATAATGAATGGTTCATTTTGAGAGGCAGTGAATGACTTCTGTAATTGACCTTAATAAAACTAAACATTAAGCATGGAGATATTAATCAAATGATTATTAGTACTAATTTATTCAAACTAAGTTAGAATTCAAATATGATAAATAGAATTCTTTTATTACAGCGTTAAGCCAACTTGAGTTAATAGTTTATAGGAAATTAATTTCTTACAAACGTGAGTAGCTACACTTTCTTTCGGCATGTCATTAATTCGAAGGTTACTTCTTCAGTTCCTGTTTCTTCCAGTAAGGAAATTTGGGGTAGGAGGTAAAGTCAGTATACTCCTTCATAATCAGACTTCACATTTTTTATGATGAAGTCAGAATTTTTATTTCTTGTTATGTGGAACCCAGAAATGCACCCAAAGGAATACTGCAAAATAAATTAGCAAAACTTTTGCTTGTTGCTAAGGACACTCAGACAGCTAGAAAATGGGTGAAAAAGATATAGGTTATCAAGCCATGTTGTTACAACTGAATGGTACTTAGTCATATTTTTCAAATAACAAATGGAAGAAGTGGAAGATTTATGAAACTGGACTGCCTTGTAAAATGTGATTTTAATGCATTTTATTACTGTATGGCAAGTCTTTTCTAGAAAAAGCTTCATTTCTTCTTTAGTTGCTCTCATTAGATTTATATTACCTGAGCTCTGAATCTTCATTTTGTTTTCTTTTATTTTAAACAATTGAAAATATATTCCCAAGATGTTACTGATTTACTCACCAGATTCCCTTATCTCTGTGAATATAGGTAACATGAGTACAGGAAGTATTTCTGGAAAGGATTTTTCTTTCCATACATAGATCAATTTCACATTTAAAAATTATCTTTATTGTAGGCAGCAAAATGTCCAGTATAGTGGATATAAAGGGGTAGTTGAACAAACTGTTTTGGTTTTCACCTTTTGGCACCTCTATTTTTTAGGAAAATAATTAAGAATGTTTTTCATCTTCTATTTTATCTGATAGTGATTGTTTTATATGTTAAAAGTAACTCCTTATCCTGAAGATCTTTAATATCTCTATTAATATGGAGGAATAGAGGAAATAGAGGAAAGATTAGGTGTTTAGATTTAATTTTATCCCCTGTAGTTTCATATATGTAATCAGTATAAATTATATCTTGATCATTAAAATTATAATAGAACTTTTGGTAGTTGTAGATATGCCAGGTATATCTAAGATACTATTCCTGAATTCCATGAGTATCTTGAAGTTTTTGATGTCTATTGTTATTCTTAGGTCAAGGATAGATTTTTAGTGATTTGTACTTAAAGAAATTTGATAACAATTATAATAATATTAATCTCAACAGTATCTTTTTAAAATCTATATTCAAAATATACTGGCTACTTCTTAGCATCTCCACTGCCTTCCTGACATTGTTCATGATGTCATTATTACTTGGTAGATTATTTCAGCAGCCTCATAATTGATCTCTCTGACCCTTGTCTTGCCCCCTTTGCAGCAACTACCAGAAGATACTGGAGACTGTTAAACAGCATTCAGTGTTTACTAGATCTGTGCATTGATAGAGGTATATTGTATTTAGTAGATTGAAATAGGAATATAGTAAAAATGGGTTCACTTGGTGTAATAAGCATTTATACCAACATCAGCATTTTAAGACTTTTTATTTTCATCATGGTTAGTTGATACAGTCCTAGCAAGATCAATATTTTAAAATTTACATCATTTTATTTATTAACATCCATTTCAAGTGTAGTCTGTAATATGCTGTATTGCTAGGTAATTGAATGTTCTTTTAAATAGACTTTTATTATTGCAGGACAGTCTTATATAGGAAGAATAATAAAAACAGTATGTGGCTATCTTAAGCATAAAGTAATAGACAAAGAGTAGAGTTCAGAGTAGACCCATGCATCTTGAGTCATTTACCAGAAAGGTACTACTACCATATAGAGAAGAAAAGATACTGCCATAGTCAGATATTCATATGTATGGTGTAGTATGTAGTATGTCACACTACATACACAAAAATTCTATATGGATTGTATGTAAATGTAAATTATAAGGCAGCAAAACTTCTAGAACTTAGACGAGATCGGGCGCATTCAGGGTGGTATGACCGTAGACAAAACTTCTAGAACTTATAGGAAAATATCATGGTCTAGGTAGGTAAAAATTACTTATAAAGGATACCAAATGCTAACAATAAAGAAAAAATTAATTAGGTTCATTAAAATCAGGAGGTTTTCATTAAAAGACCTCATTTGGAAAATGTAAAGGTTGTAGATACAAAATGACCTTAAAAATTATGAGAAGTTTAACAAGAAAGACTAGTGGAAGGAAATATGGTGTATATACTTTCTGTCCTTATAACAAGTAGAAAGAGAATCCAACATTTTTAAATAAAGCCTAAAAAAATATTCTCAAGTGATATTTACTTGTAAATTTTTGTTATCTACTTAGTAAACCTATATAACTTATACTGAAAGACTCAAGTGTATTACACATATTTAGGTTCTTATTAGCAGAAAAAATTTGATTTCCCCTGAACTCTTTTTGTTGTTAGTTCACAACAAACTATACAATATACCTGAATAAACAGTGCAATTTCTTAGTCCATTAATTTTTCCCCTTGTGTCTTATTCATTTTGTTTTATAATTTCTTGAATAGATAAATGGTTGCTGGGGTGCCTTCTCTCCTCCCTCCCCAACCTCTGATGGCCCACCTGTTCACTCCAACTTCCCTCTTGTTGTTTGTTGATTTATGTTGAATCCTTAGGTCTCTCTTCCTTTTCTGTGGTTGTGTCTATTTGACAGGTGAGGAACTATGTTCCTGGTACACGACATTCTGTGCGTCAAGGATTATAGTCCTAGCTTTGCATTGGCCAGTCTGTCCATGCTCATTTGAGGTTTAACAATGTCTTCTCATTGCTGGCTGCCTGTTCTAGTCCATTCTCTCTGCATATCTGTTGCCTCTTCACCCCATAGCTCTGCCTTCTGGTTTGGGGGGCCTTGCTCCCAGTCGTTTTCTGTAATGAGGTTTCTTGGTGAGGAAGGCATTTACCGATGGCCTTTGTGGATCATCTCCACTCTTTCCATTTGCAGTTTTGTTGCAGAGCCAATTACCTGACTCTGTGGACTTCCTCTCCCATGGTGTGGGGAGGGGCTTCTTGTTTTCTTGAGTGGCATATCCCGAGATAGAGTCTTGGTTCATCCATTCCTGATGAGTTTGTAGGTTCATTTCTGTGATAGGTCTTCACTGTGGTTGTTTCTCCAGTCCACTAGGTTCTATGATGATCCTTCTCCTGCATCCTGCCCAGTTGTATTGGCAGGAACCTTATCTGGTCCCTTACACATTCTATGTCTCTGTTTGCAATGTTTGTGTTTTTCTTATTCCTCCTGAGGACTAAGGACTAAGTGGAGTGAGTGAAATGGCAAGCCCTTCATTCACACACCCCCATTCCCAGACCCTAGGTCGATCTTATCCTGCCCACCCCCATGTGTGGTCTGGGTCTCCCAGGCCAAACCCTGAGGTCCTCTTACCAGCTAGCTTGATGGCAGAAGGTGCTCAGTGGATGCGCAATGGGTGCAGCTGCCAGAGGCTGGTTGGCAGCTGCAGGAACACATGGCCCCTTTGCATTAATTTTATGCACTGAAAGAAAAGATTCAAAACTTGGGTGGGTAATGGTAGGTAATAAAAAATTGTTTTCATGAGCAACTACTACCAGGTATTATGTATTTATTTCCACTCTGCTTTTTTCATTTTGACTGCTTATTAGTTCAAGATGTCTACTGTATATAGAGTAGTTCAAATAACAGACTAAAGAGAATTGACTACAAATGTACAAGAAGCTATGTTTTGGGAGGTGATAGAAATATTCTAAAACTAAACTACAGTATTATTTTCACAAAAATCATGAAATTGTGTGTAAAAAATAGGTGATTTTTATAATAGAAAAAATACCTTATTGACACTTCTCTTTTTTTTTTTTTTTAAAGAACACTGTTAAGGTAATGAGTAGACAAACAATTTACAATTCATGTATCTCACAAAGAATTGTGTGCAGACTTTATAAAGTTTCCTACAATGCAATACCAAAGCAAATGGTACAATTTAAAAACTGACAAAAAGACCTGTACATTTCACAAAAGGAAATAATCCAAAGGCAAATATACACATAAAAAGGGATTCAACATTATGAATCATTAGGAGAGTGCAAATTAACACCACACCACACCATTGGCCAGCCACTTCATTGCTAAAAAAAAGTACTAAAATGGCTACAAAGTATTGGCAAATACTTTGCCAATGAGCAGCTGAAACTCTTATTCTTTGCTGGTGGTACCATAAGACTGGAAAAGCAGTAATTGTCTATTGTCTTTGTTTTTCCACAAAATTAACCATGCATCTATGTATCATTGTGTGACTTTATGACACTGCAAATCACTTATGCAGGACAAACAGAAGCATACATTCACAAAAAGACTTCTAAGAAAATATTCATAGCAAGAAATAGAAATGTTTGTCAACAGGGCAAAATTTGAGCAAACTGCACACTCTTTACTTATAGCACACTATTTATTTATTATTGAAAAGGAAATACTTCTTGATGCGGCTAACCACAGGCATAAATCTCAAAGACATTATATTGAGCAGGAAAGGTCTGACACAGAATATTTGTTCTATACTATTCCATTCAGATAAGCAAAAACAATTCGAATGGAGTGTAAGAAAGTAGTTTCATATTTGTAAAGGAAGCATAGGGAACTTTCTGAACTGATGAGAGTGTTCTATATTTTAAGATTCATGCTTCCTATTACATGTTTATTATATTGATTATAAGGAAATACAAAAAGCTATAAAATATTAACCAATAGTAAGCCAACAAAGCCTTTCTATTAATAAACCTCATGCCATTTTCTCAAAGAAAAATAAATCCTGCCTCTGTTTCTAGAAGTTTTAAAATAAAATTTTTATTCAATGCATGTGCTTCTGCATGACATATAAATTGTGAAAAGATTATCAAACCAAGCTAGCTAAAGTTCCCTACGGAAACATGTAAATCTTTTGCCTTATTGCATATGCTTTTACATTGAGTTAAATAGGTTATTTTCCATACTGTTCTTACAGTTTGTGATAAAATGGGAATTGTGATATTCTACCCATGAAAGGGTCTTAGTTATTTATCACCTTACTTTCTTTTTCTTTTCTAATTTTTTCTACTTTCTCTGTTTTTAGTATCCCTCAAAGAAAATATGTAACACATACATATTACACAGTAGATATCTCTACCCCCCTACCCATTTGAATTATTTAAAGCTCTTGACAATTCCCTGTAGACTTAAGCCTGTTCTGACTTTCATATTTACTTCAATATGTGAATATATTTCTCCCTTGCATAAATACATATATGTGTAGATGTGTAAATATACATTTATGTCCTCAGAAAATACATTGTTATGCTTGTTTGTTTTGCATGATAAGTATGCAAAAATACTTATTGTGGTCTCCTAAGTATTACTTTTATTTTCAATGATGGGTTTCTAATATCAGTCTATGTTGCTGGATGTAACTGAAGTTCATTAATTTTCATTGCTGTATAGTATTCTATTATTTTTTTTAAATGGCCCTTTATTCTCTATCTCATCCCTTGACCCCAGCTGTTGCAGTTATTAAACCAAGAAGGTTATTAGTGGCTTCACATTTATGGAGTACTTTTAATAAAGAGTTGAAATTGTAATTTGGATAAATAGATACCATTAGAAATCCCTTCCATTTCTACAAAACATAGTAGCTATATGATTTGCATTTTTATAGTAGAGTATGAATTATATAGTTATAATGACAGCTGCAGGGTAGAAAGTTTTAACACACTAGAATAAAATGTATCTTGGAGACATTCTTGGGATCTGAAGAACAGCATGCTCCATATGGTGCCACTGAACCAATGAATTTGAAGAAAATAGTCCTATTGCTGAAACAGCACACTGTATGAATTATTCTGTTGTACTCAAATTTATTATCTTCCCAGCTAAATTTCTATATGAACAGTTGTATGTATAAAGTATATAGGTTTTAAGTATGACTTAAAGTATGACCTGATTTATTTAATATGTAATTTTCCTCTATATTCCCATAAAATGGTGCTATGTTTTTAAATTAGGAAGGAATTGCAATAAAAAAATTTCCAGGACAAACTTAGTAGTAATTATAAGATACATACATATACCCTAGAATGTTGTCATTCACTGAAGAGAAAAACTAGTGTTTTTATTTTCCAATAGTCCATCTTGATACTATTGTTTGTTGCAGTGAAGCAGTGTTTTATTTCACACAGAATATGGGCTTTATAAAATAGCTCCAACTTATTTATTACATAAAAACATAATTTTGATTACATGCAAATGTGACTTATTTATAATCATAGTGTTATAGTCATTGCCATAGCCATTTTATTTATCCATGTGACTGCAGGCTTAAGATATAATTATAAAATTTATTATAGATTTTGACTTTTAAAAAGTAAATTAATTTAGGGACTTATCTTTATATCTTTAACACATTCAACATTAACTTTTTTAAAAATCACTATTATCAGATCCTATTAGCTACCGTGTAGTCAGAATCATAGATCAAAAATGGGGGAAGGGAAGAGATCTTTCAGAGGAACTTGTTAAGATTTCTATTGCTTAACTGATTTTAGACAAAAACTTTAAAATTAATATACAGTACTATAAATATCTCATTAAAATACATGACAAAGACTATCTAAAACTAATGAAGATAATCAGGTTTGGGGAGGATTTTGTTTTTCACATGTTCTGGCCAGAAAGCACCTAGAAGACTGAAATAACTTTGGTGCCAAAGCAAATTCCCCCCTCCCAAATAATTAACATAAAAATCTGTCCAAGTTGGTCCTAACAGTAGACTCAAACCTCTAGAGAAGTTAATCAGAGCATTTTTCATATTGACCAAGGCAGAGACTTCTTTCATCTTTATTTCAGTGAGAACATTGCACATACTTTTTCAGAAGTCTGGATTCTTTATTAATTAATTAGTTAGCTAATTAATAATAAAAGTTCTCTATGAAACTAATGAAACACTGGGATAAAAGACTACTATTCATATTCATTTGTTTTCTTTAATGGGGAAGGTATGGGGAGTTGAAGGCTTATTAACCACATTTACAAAAAAATGCAAGGGGAAGAATTTTATTCGAATAAGTCATGCAACAAGAAAATTTACGTTATTGTAGCTCCTGGGCAGCAAGTACTTATATATTGACAACTTATACATGTTTTACATGCCCGTTTGTTCTCCTGTTCACTACTGAAATGTAGTTACCATAGCAATGAACGCATCACATGGTTCCTGTGCTAGTTCTAAAATAGAGAATAGCAATGTGCCATATGAGCCATGCGTATTTTCTACATAAGGATTGCATATACAACTTGAGGCTATTCCATACCCTTCTCAGTGGCAATAGCTTATCACTGATTTAGAAAGCTTTCAAAGTAAAAAGCAATTGGCAGGCGTATATTTCAAGTTTCCAGCCCCTCCTATACTATATGGTATGTGTTCTTTGCTACTGAACTGAAATAGAGGCTTCACTATTACCAGCAGGGACTCTGCTATTGTGTATTTAACCAAATATCTCCTATTGGAATATCACTGCTGCTCAGGAGATCTGGCAGGAAGGGCATAGCATAGCATTTCATAGCATTCATGAAAGCATTTTCTAGTCTTATTGACCAACCCTTAACCAATCTTAGCTTTTCTCCTACTGTCTTCTTTTGTATATCAAGTTTAAAAAAATTGTAGGAGCCTGTTTTAGAATTTGAGGAGAGGAGGATGCCAGCCACAGCTGGAGGCATGCCATTAGTTCCCTTTTAGGACCATTATTGCTCTGTAAGATTTAAGCATTGGTTACACAGCAGTGTTTCTATAGAAAAAGACTTCAAATTTCTATGTTTGGTGCTGTCCGGTCACCACTTCTGCTTTACTCTTGAATTCCTTAAATTATGTTATAGACTGTCAGACCTGAAGAAATAGGACTGTAGTCCTATTATTGTGGATCTTATCAGCTATTTATTTGAAACAATACAAGTGCTATAACAAGGCTGTTTCTAACCATGTGTAATTTAAGTAAAATAGATTTTAATTTGAACTGCCTGCCACAGTACATCTGTTGTCACTGGAGCTAAAAATTCATTTTTTAAATATTCTTTATTTCTGTTTTATTATTCTTTATTAATACTGATGGAACAATGTTAACAGAAAGAGAGGAGGAACCTGGTTCTACACTTCTTGACTTCACAGTCTTGAATAAAATTTGTAATAAATGAATCATGGTTCTTCAAACATAATATATTTAAGAAGCTAAATATGCATATATATTTGAATATATCTAATAGGTATATATATGGAGATTTTGGATGATTTCTGATTACTTTTTCATCCTGTTTATAATTCAATTTGAGCTAATTCCCAGGCAACATGGATTAAGTTTGAAATGATAATACTAAGCAATATAAGTCAAAAGATGAATACTGGATGGTGTCACTAATATATATATATATTATATTATATACATTATATATAATACTATATATTTTATATATATAATATTACTAAATTAATGATCAGATAAATACAAGCTGAAAAACTAATCCTTAATAGTTGACCATGGAACTGAGACAAGAAGGGGAGAGTTGGTGAGGGGAGGGAAACGAGAGAGAAGAGGAAGGAGGGAGTGACAGACCTAAGGGTGATTTTGTGGTGAATGCACTATGGTGGTAATACCTGATGGGAATGTCCCAGTGTTACTTCAGTTAAAAGTAAATACATTAATTAAAAAATAAGTAAATAAAACCAGTTAACTTAGTACTACATAAACTAAGTAAAATCAGATATTTCTATAGCCAAATAATTTATAACAAAGTAGAATAAATGACCAGAGATGTCATTGTAATCTTTTCCTTGAACTTTTTTTTTTTTTTTTTTTTTTTTCTTTTGAGACTGGGTCTCACTATTTTTGTCCATGGAATGGCAGGCTCATGTTGCCCAGGGTACCATGGACTCAAGCAATCTCCAGCCTCAGCTTCCCAGGTAGCTGTGATTACAGGCACACGCCACCACGCCCAGCTATTTTTTTGGGCTAGGTCTCACTGTGTTGCCCCGAGCGGGACTCAAACCTTGATCCCTAGCCCCAGCCACTTCCTAGGCTGAAGCTTACAGGCACAAGCCACCGTGCCCGGCTTTGAACTCTATTTCTTAATCAGGCATAAAAATCAGACATTACAAAAATAATGCCAGAAGGAAATTCTTTCATAATCCTGTCACATCTCATTGTGAGATAAGATATCAGTTTTGAGTATGCCTTTCCAGTTCATTTTTTATTGCAAAAAGTTTGTTATTCATTTTAAGACCATCATATTACCTAACAAAATACCTATACCTCTTGTCCTCTTAGTACATCATTACCTTCTTTATTTTCTGTAATCATATGTTATTCCAGAATTTATTCTCCTCTTGAAGACTACTGGGTTTTTTGGGGGGTTGTTTTTTTTTTTTTATAATTAATGCTATAGTGAGTATAGTTTATGTACTTTTGTGTAAATTTTTCTGTAGGCTTAATCCCTAGGAGAACTGCCAGTTCTTAGGAAATGAATATTTTCTTTTGATAAATTTTTCCAATTGCTGTCTCAAGAGTTTCTACCAAACATATTCCCAATTTAAATGTATTTTCAAGCTTTGCCAAAATGACATATAATCTTCATTTGATTTCCAGAGTTATTGTTAAAACTATATCTTTTCATTTATAAGCTCTTTGTATTTTTATCTTTTGTTACACCCCTAATTTTATGCCCATCTTTCTTTTGAAAAGATTTTTCCTACATTTTCTCCTACATTTTTCTCTGACTTTCTAAAGTTTGTTTATTATACAAATCCCTAGTTGACATGTAAATATTTCTTCCAGTTCATCTCTTGACTATTTTGATGTCTTCTTATACATGGAACTTATATATATATATATATATATGTGTGTGTGTGTGTGTGTGTGTGTGTAGTCAAATGTGTTAGTCTTGTCTTTTATAACTTGACCTTTATTAATATTAAATTTTGCATTTCATATAGCTCTAATGTACTAGTTCATCCATTTATTTTGAAAATCTAAACAATTGAGTCCTGTGTTGTGTACCAGTTTTCTGATAGATGATGAGTCAAACTCTGTATAATTAAAGAATGTAATCTTATTTGCAAAAGTGATTTAACTTTGCAACTGATCAAATTCTCTGGAATGGCTTACATCTGCTTCTATATATTGCTGTAAAATAAAACTGTACCTAACATGGCCAAATTCTAAAAAATAATTAGCATCTTATTCTGAGTATCACCTTAGAGTAAAAGTATATTTAAAGCATGTATATTTAAAGAGAAATGAAAATCTACATGTAGTATTTATCCTTTCCTGAAATTTGGCCTTTTGTGTATCTTTGTATTTACTATAACTATTATTTTTGTCATTAATATATTTATATCTTTCTAATATAGTGTTTTTGTGAAATGTGTGACTGCTAACACACAGAGCAGAAAAAAAATTCCTTTAGGTAAAAGCCAAGCCAAATCATTCTGTATACCGTTTTATAAATTACTATATTGAGACATAGCGTATTGGGTGCTAAGCTTCTATTGCTAAAAGATGGTAGAATGGTTTTTGAAGTACAAATTACTCGAGGCAAGGTGGAGATTTCTCAAATAGTTAAAATAGAGCTACCGGGCCAGGCATGGTGGCATATGCCTGCAAACGGCAGGATAGGAAGCCGCGACCGGGATCAGGGATCACAGATCACGGTTAGAGTCCCGCTGGGGGCATGTAGTAAGACCTAGTTCCAAAAAAATATAGCTGGGCGTGGTGACAAGCGCCTGTAATCTCAGTTACCTGGGAAGCTGAGGCTGGGGATTGCTTGTGTCTGTGGTACCCCGGGCAACGGATCCTGTGGTTCCACAGGAAAAAATAGGGAGACCCAGTCTCAAAATTAAAAAAAAAAATAGAGCTAGCAGTTTTAATTCTGGGGACATACTTAAAGACAATCAAAACAAGATTTCAAAGAGATATATGCACTCCCATGTTTACTGTACCATTATTGACACTAGCCAAGATACAGGTAGAAAACCTAAATGCCCATCAACAGATGAATGGATACAATGGATGTTGTGTGTATATATACAATGACTATTATTCAGTCATAAGAAAAGAGGTTATGGCTGGGCATGGTTGTGTGCACCTGTAGTAATCCCTCTTACTTGGGAGGCTGAGGCTGGAGATCACTTGAGTCCACTGGTTCAAGACAACCCTAGACAACATAGTTATGAGACCTAGTTTATTAAAAAATAAAAAAATTAGAAAAGAAAAGAGATTATGCTGCCATTGTGATAATATATATGGACCTTGAACACATTGCGCTAAGTAGGATAGCTCAGAGAAATACAAGTACTATATGATATCTCTCATGTGCAATCGGATAGTATCAAACTCATATAGTAAAATGGTAGTTACTAGAGGATAGGTCATTTGGTGGGGAGGATAAGATTAATGTTACATAATGGAATAAACTTGCCATTTGTAGTAAATAAGCCATCAAAATCTAATATACAATGTAAGGAATGTAGCAAAATTGCATTATAATTATGTAATGTGAAGGAAGCACTAAATATTGTTATAATATCAGCATTACAACTTATAAAGGTATTAAATTAACATATTATACACTTTATACAGTGCTATTATCAGATATATTGAATATAAACAGAAATGCAGACTATGAACCTATCTTCAGACAGCTCATGGTGTATTTTAGAATACATGGCATGTAAGTACATCAGAGTTAAATAAAATAAATTATAATTATCCATTGATATATAAGTATACTACCCTAACCAAAATAAAACAGAACAAAAAACGGTCAGTCTTTTCTGTAGCAGTATTACCTGCTAAGGAAATGTTACTCTTGAGAATGCTTTGAGAAATCATTTCTACAATGTAAAGTGAAGAAATTATCAAAAAAAGCAAAACTGAAAGTGACCAGTTACAAGTGGACAGAATTAGTGGTAATCTGAGGATCTGTGAATTTAAGTCTACCAGAAGATACTTATTTTTGCTTATTCCACTATTTGTCAGTTCCTCCCTTGTGTCAAAACTTTCACTTTTATTAAAGCAGAAGTGTCTTCAGGAAATTCTTGTATACTGAATGTCAAATATCATTGGAGCAAAATCTGAGTACGTTTCCTCATCTTAGTTTGGATATGGAAGAAAAGAGACAACTTGAAGTCTGACATAAAAGAAATAGAAGAACAGTGCTAATACGGGGATAGAACATCAAGGGTAACCTTCAGTGCTTAAAGTTTCACCTACATATAGATTTTATATGTTTGATATACATGTATCTACTCTCAGATCTATTCATCTTATTGAAATTGATGGGAACAGTTAAAATATATTAAAATGTTGACTTTAACATGTCACTGTATGCATTATATGATGGTATATCATTTATGAATCAGTTAAGACAGAAGACAGAGTTAGTAGGCCCATATACATACAGGCATTTGTTAATTAGGAATTGACTTAGGCAGTTTTGGAGACTGATTAATCAAGTTCAAAGTTCAGTAAAGAAAAGAATATCATGAGCATGTTGAAATCCTATGGCCATAAGCTGTTTAGAATTTCCAAAACTCCTTTTACTAACTCAGTAAAATTAAGTTAGATTTACCTGTATAATTTACCTTTGATTAACTTAAAGTCAACTTATTAGGGCTTCTAATTACATCTGCAAAATTCCATCACAGCAGCAACTAGATTAGTGCGTGATTGAGTAACTAGGATTCTTCAGCCTAGTCAAGTTGACAAATCCAGCTACCATAATCATTTAGAAATGACTTAAACAATAATTCTTGTCAATTTCCCCAAAAAGTGTTAACATCACAAGTCATTTTCAGTCAATGTAATCAATCAAATCAAGTGAAATAGCCACAGTCATGCTTTGAGAATAACTTTTGTCACTAGTCATAAAATAGAGTCTATATTAGAAAATATCTTACTAAGACCATCTGAATTTTTCTCTTCATTTTAAAATCAAAGTATAAAAATCAAAGCCCAGAGTGAAATTCATTTCTGTTTTTTTAATACAAAAAAAAAAAGAAAGAAAAGGGGTAGCCCCACCCACATGCCTGGTTCAGCCATGCTGCTGGGCACTGAATTCCCAGCCATTCAACCTGCTGTGCTCCTTTCGGGTTTGGGGAGCGCAAGGTAGCCTCACCCCCACCCCCACCTCCATCACTGCACCACTTGGTGGCCAGGAAAGGTGGGGGTAGCCCTCCCACACACCCAGTTCAGCCATGCTGCTGAGCACTGAGCCCTTTCCCCCCCACCACTATACACAGTGGTGGGGAGGAGGAGGAGGGGAATGGACTGGCAGGGGGTAGTGGATAGTAGGGGTCATTCCAAATCCCTCTGGTCTTCTCCAAATCCAGTCAACCCTCCCAGAAGCAGCTAAATCGGTGATTCAACAGCAGTTGCACACGAATACAGAGGTGAAAAACAAAGAAGTATTCGCTAACAAAACATGTCAGATCCATGGGACACAGGACTATAAGACTGATTATAGAGACGAACTACCTCAGAAATATAACCACTGTGATCTACAATGATGGGAATGGAATTTTCCGTTCAGAGATGCCTTCAGCATGAATCAACGGACCCTCCCACTTTAGGGGGTGAGGAAAGCCACAGAGACGGGCAGTGGCCCCACAAAGAACCAGACCAATCATCTGCCAGGGCCTATCTCGATCAAAAAAAATGGTGCACAAACTTTGGCTAGGAGAAAGGCTCCCAACGCCAGCAACCAGAACGACAAAACAAAGAAGGAGCAAAATATGACAGAAGATGGGCGGGAGCAGCTAACCAGAAAGAAGGAGGAGGCACTGAATGAATAGTCATGTGTAAACTGGTGGCCAGCAGCAAAAAGACACTTGGGAAACTAAGCACAGGCCACTGTGTCCCAGGAAACCATGTCCACACTGGACAAAAGGACATTGCTACAGGAAAGAAGAGGAAGAACCCAAGGGACTAAAAATTAATAAATGGCAGTGAAAGAAGAGATGGAGAGGCCAGGGGCATGGGTTTGGGGAGGGGGAAGGAACACCCAAAAGGCAAATGTAAACAAAACTTATTCAATAAAAATATATATTATTTTTTTAAAAAGAAAAGAAAATATTTCAATCATAAATATATTTTAGTTAACTTAGCCTTTCACCTGAGGTCCCCTGTAACATTTATTTATCTTAGCAAGTAGAACTCTAAAAATACTTCATTTTTACCTCAGTTAAATTAATTGCCATTTTATACTACTATTATATACAAGAGATTTTGATATGTGGAAATATCTTTCTGTGGAGAAAATATGTATGAAATATGTATGATGTAAAACTTAAAATATGTAAATTTAATGATTTTTTTCTTATGTTGTTCATTTCTATACAGTATTGGGTTTCTCCCCTCAAATGTAGTCCTCATAGTCCTCCTGCAACTGTATCATATTTTGACACCCTCTCCCTCTCTCTCTCTTGCTGTATGCCTCATATCTATGGTCAGCTTGGTAGTTGGTTTTTTTTTCCTTGAAAATGTAATGAATTTTATAGAGGTGACTTTATGAGAATGAATTTTGTCCTCTTGGGAAGGGTGAAAACATGTTCTGAAAGGTCTGATAAGAATTAGTGGCACAGTTTTACTATTTCTTCCTTGTCTCACCCCCAAATTTTACCTTATAATGTTTTATAGTGAACCCTGGTACTTTAGATATTATGGTTTAAGGTTAAGTATAAGTGAAATTTGGTTTTGAGGGTATTTTCATGCATAATTGTTTATATATGGTGCTCTTGAACATTTGCACAACCTTCTCACCTCTAAAGTTCCCTAAAAAAACACGCACTAATTAAAAAATATACAAATGCCCACTACATGTCAAGAACTTCTCTTTTTTCATTGGTGTGTAGGTAGTCTAGTTGGAAAGTAAGACAGGGGACCACTAACATTATTTGTGGGAAGGATTATTACAGGGAATTATGAGGACCTAATTCCTGGTTAGTGTGTTTTTGTTTGTTTTTTTCCTTCATAACTTAATTCCTGATGCGTGATAGATACTTGATAATTTTTTTTAAATAAATAATACTTATAGTACTTTAAAGGAATATGGATATTTAATATTCCTTTAAAGTACTATAAGTATTATTTATTTATATATAGTATTATTTATTTATATATATCTGTATATATCTGTATATATATATTTATATATATTTATATATATATATACTTATATATATATCTGTAGAGCACTTGTAGAGTACTTGGTATACAGAACCAGAGTAACCGAAGCAGATAGAAAGTTGTGAAAGGTTTCTTATTTGGGGATGGATTCAAGAACTAGAGTATATGGAAAGTGAATACACTTTTCAATGATTAGTAATTTGTTTAATTTTCTTTAGAGATAGACTTATTTTCCATCTTCATGAACTTTGGACCTTTATTTAAAGTTAGTGCATCAGTTTGTACTAATTCAAATTGCCAGTGACCAAGTGAATATGACATATCTATATAAGAACAGAAAATGAGATCCTTATTATGTTGCTGCATCACTAATCCAGGCTTCCAGCTAAATGCCAGAATATAAATTAGATCACTTATCAAATGTGGCACATAAAATTTTAAGATCCTTTTTAGTGTAGTACATGTGCTTTCAATAAATGCCTGCTTTGGCAAGAAATTAAATCAGTGTTCTTTGTGTCAAGTACACTTGCATTATGTTTTATGCTTTAAAAGTGTCCTTGTGAACCAGGTCAAGGGCAAGATTAAATTTGATTTCTGGATTTGGTTTACATTCAACAAATCTTTTTTCTTTGGTTATGTTCTTTGGTATTTGTTTTATTTTTTCCCCCCACTTAGAAAATCAGAGTCCATACACTCTCTGCACTAACAATTCTCTAGCTACTCTGGCCTATTTTCATTTTTTTTAACCATCAAATTCTTTCTTCTATCCTCAAACTGTTCGTACTTGCTTCCCCCTCTGTCTTGACCTATTTTTACGTTATAATTCAGTGTTATTCACCTAATTAACTCTTACTCATTCTCAACCTAAATATCACTCTCTTTTAAATTGCTAGTTCCTACCACAGCCCTTAGCTGAGTAAAAGGGTGATAGGATGATTTCCTAACAAGTACACATCTGAAAAACAACCTGTTTCACTTATAACTTCCCTGCATATCTCTAGTTCTTTAAAGTCAAAATCTAGAATCCGAAAAATTTCCCAGAAAAGCCATTTAAAGTTAAATAAGCCCATCAAAATTTAGAGAAAAGTCACTTTAATAAAGAATACATTTTACCTTTTATTTTTCAAAACCTGAAAACCTGCTCAAGCCCAGGAAAACTAAGTATTCCATCTGTTCTCTTTGATGGACCTGTGCAGTTGTGATTTTCTTATCATCCTGGAATACATTTTGCTTTATGCTTTTAATGTATTTTTCTTCCCAGGATGCTGTTTCAACAGAACTGAACCACTGTTCCTTTGCCCTATCATATCTTTTCTGACTAACCCTCTTCTGCTTTTTTTCAGGTCTTTGAATTTTCTCACCATTTTGGTATATATGTCTCAACTTCCGATTATTATACTATCAGTTACTTGTTTCAGTGTATTAGAAATAGACTGTGCGTATGTTTTGTGTAGTTACTCTTTAATTTTTAGTGTATCCCTTCCCCAAAAAAAATCTTATTTTCCTTAAATGAAATAGAATTTTTTGCCTTAAAGTGTAAATATTTTATTCTAGAATCAGAAATACAAGGAGGTAGGAAATACATCCTTTCACACATCATTATAATTTAGCTGACATTAATTCAAAAAGGTAAAGCAAATATACACACACATATGTGTGTGTATATGCACATACATAGTTTTTCAGATTTTGGCCTGGTGGTATTAATGTATTTATTCCTTATAAACACCCTTAATGAACTGTATCATAATACTTCTAGCTCTGCCTTCCTCATCCCTCATAACACCTTATTTGCATTCACAGTTTGTGTTTTAATCACTACATGATCAGTCAGAATGTTACTTGGTTTAAGTTGTACTCTGCATCACAGCTGCCCATTACCTTGTGGGGTTTGTTTTTGTTTTTGTTTTTCATTATTATTTCCAACTTAACACATCTGTGGTTCTCTGTGCAGACCATTTCAGCTTCTAGCACTATGCATACCTACATCTCCTAATGGGCTACTGTTGATCCACAGGGTTGGGGCCAGGCATAAACCTTGCAGCACCTGAGGTAGAGACTTATATTTCTTTTTCCACGTTACCTTTGCAGTTATCACTGACTGAAGTGGGCAAAAACAAGTGCTCCCTAAGTCACCAGTCCCAATGGATAGGTAGTTTTCTAAAACCTAGAACTTTTTTTTTTTCTGAAACCGAGTCTTCCAGTCCTGAAACTGTAATCACTCCATTTTTCTAATCATCAGATGCATTCTTCACATAGACATATGTGTCTTTTCCAAATTGTACTGTATTTGTTATCCCATTTTTCATAAAATACAATGACCATTGTACTAGGGATAAAGGTAAAGTCCATTTGTGAATAGCCAGACCAATCTTGAACATATTTAGGATGTAGAGGTGGTGCAGTATATGGAAAGCTACTCTGGTTCACTGGTGGCATTTGAATTCTACTTTGGCCATGTATATAATTATAGATGTGCATGTGAGATCTGCAGAATGGTGGTCAGCATTCCCTTCCTAACTGCCACCATATCTATAATCCTGAAATAGAACTTTAAATTCCTTTCCAGGAATAAGTAATTATTGAGGGGTTTTTTTCCTTCATCTCCCCAGGGTTCTCACACAAAGTAAGAAATGCAGGGAATCCATCACCACCACCCCACTATGTCATCCATCTTTAGTCCACAGTGACTCTGAGGGTACCTGGAGCATTAGAAGCTTGACCACAGCTGGTGACTTCAGTAGCTGCAATCTTACTCCAGTAGGTCTCACTGTGTTACTCACACTACTGCACCCAGCTATTTTTTTGAGACTAGGTCTCACGATGTTGCCCAGGGTAGTCTTGAACCCACAGACTCAAGTGATTCCTAGCCTCAGCCTCCCAAGTAGCTGGGAATATAGGCACATACCACTGTGCCTGGCTTGTTGGATATTTTATTGGCCCTTCAAGATTGATTTGGCAGAAACAAGTCAGAAGGAAAAAGAAACCAAATGGTTTTCACTAATATTTGGACAACCAAACAAAAGTACACAACGGGGGGGTGGGGGGGTGGAACAGCTAGAGCAGCCAGGGAGGGGAGGTGGTGGGTGACCCCTGGGGATTACAATAATGTGAAATATATATATATATTAATGGGGGGAAATACTGATTTTTTTGGTTTGTTTGTTTGCTTGTTTTCTCTTTTTCTTCTCTATTCTGTGGCTGGAGCCCCTAAGAAAATTACTGTGTATTGGTAGCATGTAGAGGAAAGGTACATAAAGACCTTCTGGGGCCCTAAACTGTTTAAAATATGGTTTTAAAATCCTGGGAACCAGAAGGTTGGGTTAACATGTTTCAGGAAGAGGGGGTAGTTAAAGTAGTAGAAAGTAAGATCATAGTTCTTAAAATTCAGCCATTTTTTTCAGATTAATGAATATGATTAAAATTAAGATGGGATAAGAATTTTAGAATATAGTTTAATAAAATTCAAATTCAGTGGAGAATAAAAGCCAAATTGTTATTTTTAGTAATGTGGTACATATTTCCATGTATTCTAAAAATGCTTAAGAAATTGGCACAAAGTTCTGAAATAATTTCTGCCAAAAGATGAAACAGGTGTTTCATCTTTTGTTGTGATATTTATTTAGCATCAAGCAAGGAAGTACATAATATAAGTGAAATTTATAAATACATGCCTTCTAACTTTAGTCTCAGAATTGTTCCTGTTGTACTTTCAGTCTTAGCCTATTTCTATATCCTCCTTCACCTTCTGGACTCCTATGTCTTTTACTTTCTCCTTTTCATTTGATCACAATTACTTCTCTGTCTGATGCTTCTTTTTCCTACTTTTAAATGCCAGTTATAAAATCATAAAATTCTTGTTGAATTTATGTTTAAACCTAATGGGATTCAGCAGTAGTTTGAAACTACGGCATAATTATTAAATGTGGGTTTAATACCAGTGATGATTCACATTTTCCAACCTCCATATTTTACAATTTGTTTTTCTTGGCAAGGGTTTGTTTTACATATCCATGAATAAGGCAAAAAGTTTCTTGAATTTTGCCTTTTAGAAAAAAAGAATGAATCTTTTCCTGCCTTCTAAAAGTTACTTTACCTTTTACAGAAAAAAAAAAAAATAGCACACAAACAGTGATATATAAATCTACTCACTGACTAAAGCCAGTAATTTCTTTTTCTTTACACCCCCCCACCAAGCCACTTATTTCTTAATAGCATGTCTGGACTTTGCTTATAGGACCTTCCATATAGAAGACTGTGGATTTAGGGACCTTCTGAAAAATCACTTTTATGGTCCTTGAATTTTAAATTATAATGATTTTAGAAAATGTCTCATTTTCAAGATTATGAATTGAGAAGGAGATTTTGTGTCTTTCCCAGAGTCATACTTGAAGTAAAATAAGAATTGGAATCCAACTTTCTTGATTCCAAGTTCAGGACTCTTGTTTTCATATCATTATTTTGTGTAACATGGAAAGCAGACTTCACCTAGAATTCATTGTGCTTATCTTGCAACTTATTTCTATACTTCATTCATTCAAATATTTTTTTATTTATCACCTTTTCTCTAATCTGTCATCTAAGAGTCTTTACCTGTCTTCCTTTTTATATTCACTCTGCATATTGCTGTTGAATAACTTAATCTTTTTAAAGTAATACTAATCTTTTTAAAGTAATACTAATCTTTTTAAAGTAATACTAATCTTTTTAAAGTAATACTAATCACTTACCTGCTCAAAAATGTTAATATTCCTCACCTCCTCAACCTACCTACCACATAGGTAATGAGTCTCCTAACTCATTACAGACTAAATCTGCCTTTCAAATTTTAGTGTTTTTCAATACTCTGCGCACATCCGTTATCATCTAGGCAAATTGATGGGCACACTTATCATTTTCCATACTTCTGTGTCCCCCTTTATTTACACCTTCATCTAAAATATTGGCTATCTTTCTAGATTTATATCAATCCCACTTTTACCATAAAGTTTTTCTTTTTCCTCCTTACTTTTAATTTCAATTTCAATATACTGTACTCTTGAGTTTTGCTTACATCTTATTTTCCTATTTAATTATTTTTAATTAATCAGATTAGTGTAGAAGAGTGCCATGTAATTGTGGAAATAAATGATAGCTAATATATTCAGTGGCTGCTAAATTCTTGAAGCAAAGACTGTTATTGCTATTCCCCTTTATTCCAACAAGAGATGATTAAAAAAATCTGCCTAGTGTTCACATTCAGAGAAGTCCTACAATTGCATGCCATTTTAGCACTCAGAGGTTTCAAACATCATGGTGTTAACATGGAGACTGGATAGTCGGGTGGTAGTACACACCTATAATCCACACTACTGGGAGGCTGAGGCTAGGAATCACTTGAGTCCGTGGATTTGAGACAGCCCTGGGCACCATAGCAAGACCAAGTTTCTAGAAAAAAAATAAAATAAAATAATGAAAAAAGAGAGGAAACGTGGATTATAAAATACTGAGTAATATGGAGACGGGCTATATTCAACAACTGTTAAGCACCTGCTCTGAATCTATTATAATTATCAAATCTCAGTTTATGAAATACAGAATATATACAATGTATATATTTGGGGGGGATACTGTGAGCATGTCTATTTTTCTTACACAATTATGTAGAAAATTGTGTCCTTTTCTCTGGCAGCTATACTTCCAGATGCTGTCTCTGATAACATACTCAGTGATTTAGGATGTTCCTTAATTAAACCTTGACTCACTTGGCATTCTCTCATATCATGACATATATTGCTTTCTTCTCAAGGATATACTATTGGTTTCCTGAACTCTTGACTTACCTTGCCATCCTTTCAAAATAAGAAAACTAGATTAATATCACTTATTGATTAGCAGAGGATAGTGTGGAAGGTTTTTGAAAAGCATGTGGAACATGCTATTCCATTTTCTAATTATCTTATGTTTCAGAAAGTAAGTAGTCACTTGTCATAAAATTATTCTTAGCTGGTAACTTACCAAGTCCTCAGACTAAGTTAGGACTTTACCCATTATTTCATCTGTATGTAAAATATTGTATTGTACTTTCATTTATTTTTGTTGGTTTACTTTTTGCAGTTCTTATAACTTCTGTGGGAAACCTTTTGACATTTACACTTGTTCATATGCTTTGTTTTGCTCTTTGTTTTCCAACACTGCCATTGATGTCTAGACTGAAAATACAAGTATAATAAAAAATTCAGAGTAAAGTATTTTTTCAGGAAACTATTTCCCTGATTATCTTTGTAATACTTGGAAATGAGAGAAATGTCAAGATCCTTTAAATACCTTTCCAGGGCAAGAAACCTATAGATATATCTCAAGATATGGATTGCATAAAAACTCTCACAAAACATATCAGCCCAGCAATTTACTGTTTTTGGCCAAATCTTAGATCTCATTCTTAAAATGTCAATGCAGATGGATAGAAAGATCTTCTATCTTTTTTAATAAGATTATTTTAAAGTAATCAGTTTAAAATTCAATCCAGAGCACATTTATTTAATTCATACTGTGTATTAACATTCCCATAAAATTTACAAACTAGGAGAGAAAATAGATCATGTAAATAAATCATAATGCAATGTGAGGAGTAGCATAACTTAGACTTATACAGAACATTAAAGTCTTCTCTGACCCCCCCAATAAAGTATGAACTAGAAAAAAAGCAAATCTATATAAATCTATTTCTTCTTTGTTTAGTGTAGGTAAGTGCTTTGTGCTTATGATTTTGTAAATCAACAAGGATGTGTTATCTGTTCAGTGCGGAGCAATATGTTAGATGTTTTAAGGATGCAAAGCAAAATGGAAAAGAGTCACTGCACTAAGAACTTATAATCCAATAGGGGAGATAAGCTGTCTATTCAAATGATCTTGTTTGTGGTTTGCTCATAATTAGCATAAAAGAAATCTTTACAAATAGAGAAAAATTCTTCTGCGATGCAGGCAGCTACTTTGGGAAACGGAGAAAGGAGAGACCATGAACAATTCAAGAAGACTTCCATTAAGCAAAATATGGCTGAACTAACCCTGTCAAAATTGGTAGGATTTTGACAAAGGTGGTTGAAGGATATTCTAATTCATTTAGTGCCTACATGTGCAAGGTAGCATAAAGGCAGAAGAGCCTGGGGCATGTTAAGAGAATAGCAGTATTCTAGTGTCATCTGGTTCATGTATAAAGAAATACAAAAGATCAGGTTAGAATGAAAAAGTAGGGCCAGATTATAGAGGACCGTTGAAAGTAATCCTATGGATCTGATACTTTTTATAAGGAAACAGTAGGTAGCTTTTTGAGCAAAGACTAATCAGTTGATATTTCTGCAGATAAATCAATGGTTGTATTCAAGGGTGTAATCCCACTGATTATAACTGATATCAGAAGCTGGTTAAGAGACTAAGAGACTACAGCACAACCTAGGCAAGTAGTAGCTACTACAAAGGTAGTAGCATCACCTATCTTTGTGCCTATAGAAATGAAAACAGGGTTATAGTTGTATCTTTATTTTTATAAAATGGCCTTGGTAGATTTTGGAAGTTGTCAAATACAAAAGTGTCACAGAGACTCTGGAAATGAGACAAGATACCTAATGATGTCAAATGAAAGGAGTTTACCCCAAAAAATGTAAAGAGAAAAGATTAGAAAGTTGAATGCTGAATTTCTAGGGAAAAATTATATTTTGAGAATTTCACAAATTAGAAGAAAATTAATAGAAAAGTGAAAGAGAGAAAATATGCAATAGAAAAGTAGGGGGGAAAGTTAAGGAGAAGATTCTGAGAGAAGATAGGAAAACTCAAACTTCAAAACATCAGTAAAGTCTCATTTTTCACCTGTTAAATTATCCGTTGGAATTGGAAAAGCCAAACAAGAAAGTTTGAATTTGCAGGAGTAAGTGGGAGGAAATTGACAAAAAAATCGGGAAGAAGAAAGATTTTTAGTCAGGAAGTGAAAAGTATTTGGTGATACATAGAAATTTGAAAAAAGATTGAAAATAAACCTCAGAGAGAAGAAAAACTCATTTTATTTCTTAAACTATCCCTAATGATTACACTATACAGAAGTTTTTCTCCCTGGAGAACAGGAATTCAGTCATACTCAAAAAAGGCTAAGAAAAAAGATTGTTTCTGAGCTGGAGACAGGTGGAAACCAATTTGTAACACTCTGTAATGTAAGTCCAAATTTATATTAACAAAAATCCTATCTTTTAGTTCATTCACTTTATTTTTTTTTAATTTTTTTTATTTTACATCATTATCTACCCCAGGGTTCTCCAACCACCATATCATCAGTGAACCATTGTCTTAATCTTTTGTGCTCCTCCCATTCCCACTTCCCACCCTCCCCCTCTCGTGCTTCATGCTTCAATTTTGCTGAGAGTTAGTTTTAAATTTTTCTTGCCTGTTTGTTTTTCCTTTATCCCTCATAAAAAGTGAGACCATCCAGTTTTCTCTTTTTCTTTCTGACTTATTTATGCTAGCATGATTCCTTCTACCTCCATCCATGTTACCATGAATGACATGTTTGTCTTTTTTGATTGATGAATAATATTCCATCATTTACATATACCACAGCTTTTTGTACCATTCATCTGTTTGGGGTCATTTGGGTGCTTCCATATACAATAGCAGTTGTAAATAGTGCTGTGCTAAACATGCAAGTTCAGATGTCTTTTTTGATTAGAGTTTAGTCCACTCACTTTATAAGTTAGTATGTTATTACTATCTCTGTGCTGTATTGTCTTCAAATCCTAATATGTTGATATCTATTGAAAACATATCCTTGGTCATTGAAACAACAGAATACCAGAGGTAGGAACTAGGATTGAGTAGTATGTCAACACAGACCCTGACAAAAGGTTTGTAAAGTAGGAAAATAGACTTTTCTTGATTCTAGTTTGTAGACTGAGATGATTAGTTACCATTTCAACATCAAATGTAACATGGGTTTTTCAGAAGTTTTCATTATCTTTACAAACATTTCTTTATCATAAGTGAATCATGTTTTCATCTTAATACTTATGAAATATTCACCCACTGCATGCTCTGTTGGTTGTTTTCTATCATTTTTCTGTGAATTTTTAAGTTTGATTTGTACTTTTGACTGAGCTTTCTTATGCAAATTAGATTTTTTTTTTCCTTTGATTTCTTTGTTGTTTCATGTTGCTGCTTTTTTCTTGAAGACATCTGTGTTGATTGTTACCTCCATGGTTGTCCTTACCAGCCTTTGTGAAAATTTTAAGTTTGTTTTTAAGACAATAGCATTGCAATATACTCTGCACATAATTGCTTACTGTGAGTCAGTTGGTAAAGAAGGAAAAAATGATCCTGGTTATTGTTGATATTTGGATGGGATGCATTTTATGTATATCTATATATGTATGTATATTAAAATTCTGACTTTGAGAGGAATTACCTTTGATTTTCACTAGCCATATGTCAAACTAAATGCTTCTCTGTTTTTCCTGTATTCTATTTTGTTAATACAAATACAATGTGGTCTACCCTATAAATTCCATTTTTTATTTAATACATTAATATTTTAGACTATGAATGTTACTGGGATTCCCATATCTTTGGGTTGGGAATCTCCAATTCTATTCCTTTATTTCCCTCAAAATATCAAAACAACAAAAAATAGGACAACTTTTTTTTTTAAACCAGGTTCTGCAGTTAGGATCAATTATTTACAAACTCTTGTTAACATCCATATTTTTCCACCATATCTCACCCCTTTTTCTTGCCACTTTGCTTAACATAAACTTAAGAAACAAAAAAGTTCTACATCTGTGTTTTATGTTATTTATTTTCATTTTGTTTTACCTTATTTTCAAAAAGTTAATTTTCAGAACTTACAGATTAGGATAAGTTAGAGCCAATAGAATAAACTTGGAGAATGACCTTGAGAAACATCAGAAATTGAGAGGGGAAAATATAAAGGACATTTGAGTGGATAGGGTTATTAGGAAGGTACTTAATAAGAATATTGATCTTGCCCAATACGAAGTCCTCCCTTCCTCTTTTCATTTAGTATTAAGCATTGGTTAGTAATGACCTTTTCATTGTCCTATATAAACATGTATCTAAAATAAATAAGAATTGCTTGATTCTCTTTTACTTTTATTAATAAAAGTAATTTGGTTTTTAGATTATTTTGCCAATAAATGAAAGAAATAAGGTCCTTTAAAGGCTATAAATTTTACTTACGATTAACAGACTGGAGCCTGCTTTTTATAGGTCTTCAGGTCTTTACTCGTAATTTGATAAAGAAGAAAGAGGTATGTTTTGAGGCTTATAAATATCCCAATAATAATATATTGCAAGGGTTGCTATACTTTTTCTATAAAAGTCCAGGTGGTGTGATTTCTTCTGAACTATTCAACCCTGCTGAGGTATCCTGAAAGCAATACAGAATATGCACAGAGTGAGCATTTCTGTGTCCCAGTAAAGCTTTATCTGTAAAAACAGGTGGTGAACTGAATTTGTCCTGTAATGTGTTTGATTATACATTGTAATAGAGCCCTCTGTTGATTGAAAAAGAGGGCCAGAAAAAATTTATTAGCTATGTGAAGTTTTCTAGCTATTAAGACAAAGGAGAAAATGACAATAATGCAGGATATGCATAGTAAAAGAGTGTTTAGAACTAAGTTATTTTTTGTAGGACTTCAGGTGTGGATTTCTTATAAGGTAGAATGTGGTTTAGTGTAGCAGCTTTGAGAAATGTATCCTCTGTACAATAAGATATTGGTGATAATTCCAGATTGCCTTTGATTTAATACTTTTTAAACCAATAAGTGGGTATTTACAGGTTGTCAAATATACATGATACTTTGGGATCTGTAGTTTAAGATGCACCCACACTGAACTTCTGCTGAAGTTAGTGGATATCAGTTTTTTCTTTCCTCCTGAAACACTGCTTAACTAGATACACAAAACAGCAATTTTCAAATATCAGACACCAGGTACCACAAGATGGTGATGCTGAGAGGATAACAAATGACAGATTTTCCACAGTTACCTGGTTTTCAGTCTAAACACTCCCAGTCTTCAGCGCAGGAACTGGAATTCCATGCTAGTGGGCCAATTGAATGAAGTTGATGAGCGTTAAGGAGTCTAAAGAGGCTAGGATTTGCAAAGAGTGCCAGAGAAGAGAGGGCTACACAGAGATACTGTATTTCTAGTATCTAGATAATGTATCTAGTATCTCTAGATATCTGTAGTAGTTTTCTGGAATCTCAGCTGATTACTAATTAGCAGATGTATATGAAGAAACTACTCACAACTAAGGCTAAAACCACTGGAAAGGAAAAGATAGAATATTTCCCAAGCCCAAACAAGAGTGATAATACAGTGGAGAAAAGTCTAAGAAATGCGGTGTTTTACTTAGTACTCATAGAGATACATCATTAGAGTAACTAGCTCCAAATTAAAAAGTAACCTCTTCTCACCTACAAATTTAAAATTAAGCCTAAAATAATTAATGTGTTCCCAGTAACCTTTATCATTTTCAGAATATACCCCAAAAATGCTTACAGAAATATTCAATGCTCAAAAACATAAAGTTCATATCCAGCACACAATCAAAAATTATCAGACATGCAAAGAAACAGAATAAATGAAACTTATAATGAAGAAAAATGTCAGTCAATAAAAATGAATTCAGAAATGACATATATGCTATTATTAGTTAGGGTTAGCATTTCTAAATGTATTCCAAATTTCAAAAAGATAAAGCATAAACCTAGTAAGGAGAAATATAGAAAACAGTGATCTGTGGGGCAGCTTCAGTTGACCAAACATATTATTTACAGTCCATTGGAGGAGACAAAGAAACAGAATTATTTTAAGTGATAAGAACTGAATGTGTTATAAATTTGATGAAAACTATATGTCTAAAATCTAAGAACCTCAATAAATAAATCTAAAAAATGTGAGAAAACTACAACAGAGACATCATAATCTAATTGCCAAAGATCAGTAATAAAGAAAAATATCTTAAAATCAGCCAGGTTTTATTTTTTTCTTTATCATACACAGAGGAACAGGGATAAGAACGACAGCCTTCTGAGACAATGCAAGCTAGAGCTTAGAACACTGAAACCAAAAGTGTAATCCTAGAATTCTATACCTAGCAACAATATCTTTCAAAAAGTGAACACAATTTTCTTTCAGACATAAAAATTGAAATGTTCATCAACTATTCAGAAAACTTCAGCTCTAAATGTTAGTGGCAGCAATGCCTGCTATTTGATTTTAAACATATTTAACCTTTCAGATTTTTATCTGTGAGATTAGAAAAATAATTTTATTTTTAGTCACATTGAGCAATAATTTATATTGTTTCTCTAATTTTTATTTCTAACTTATTGGATAAGAGCCATGAGTATCTTTATAATTTGTACATTGGCCCATTTTTAGCATTTAATAAGTGCTAAATAATATTTCTATTCAGCTTCCACAAACAAGAAATATTTGGTAATAAATATCAGCACAACAGGTTGAAAATCCCCAAAAAGTTGTTTGTTACATTCCTTGGAAAAGACAAAACAGATATTTTCATGATTAAAGTTTATTTTAAAAGGGTTTGCCAAGCTCATATTTTACTTAACCATTTTTTTTGGTTATTATTTACTTTATCTGTGAATCAAAATTTTTCCTTATCTAAAATAATATAAAATTAAAAATAGTATAACTTTAGTACAGTCTCATAAGAAAGTGTATGAAAGGTTTTATAAATAACATAAAGAAAAATTAGGCCGGGCACGGTGGCTCGTGCTTGTAAGCTTCAGCCTATGAAACGGCCAGGGCTAGGGATCGCGGTTCAAGTCCCGCCTGGGGTCCATAGCGAGACCTAGTTCCAAAAAATAGCTGGGCGTGGTGGCGCGCGCCTGTCATCCCAGCTACCTGGGAAGCTGAGGCTGGGGATGGCTTGAGTCCATGGTACCCCGGGCAACGAGAGCCTGCGGTTCCATGGGCAAA
Organism: Uropsilus gracilis; assembly: GCA_004024945.1. Lineage (NCBI taxonomy): Eukaryota > Metazoa > Chordata > Mammalia > Eulipotyphla > Talpidae > Uropsilus > Uropsilus gracilis. The sequence goes on from PVHY01000399.1 coordinate 161,878, forward strand.
AATAGTGAGACCTAGTCTCAAAAAAAAAGAAAAATTAATTCATAATCTGAAGAATAACTTGAAGAAGTATTAAATAAGTCTTTATAACAAAAGAAATAAACAGAAGTTAGGTCATTATCACTAAATAGTAGTGTGACTTATCAGTATATCACAGTTATAGCTGTTGCAGTCCTTTTAATCATATTGTACTTTGTCTCAACGAAATTTCTCACCTGAGTAGTCTAGCAGTACCCAAATATTTTACTGTAAACTCAGTAAGATAACCATTGCTTCAGAATAATAAAAATCATTACAAAATGAAACTAAACTTGATACCAAAAAAATAAATTTCATGCAGAAGATAATATATCCTAGTTAATCTATTAAAGAAAAGGTTACCATTGTCAGTCATGTGAAACTATTTCATGTATTTTTAATTGAGTTAATATTTAAATGTCCTTGTCAGATAGTGCCACCAAAGCAACAAATAGTTTATTTGAGATGGATTGACTGCTTTCTGTGAATAGTCAGAAGTTGCCTTTCTATGGTCCTAAATTGGACCTTCTCTCTTTTCATCAGTTATCCCTCATATCTGAGATAAAAAGTAGAATGAAAACATATCAGTAAAACAAAAATTTCTCCCTACTGAATGGGAGAAATTATTTGCATACCATACATGTAACAAAGGGCTGATACCCAAAATATATAAAGAATTCATGTAGCTCAACAACAAAAAAAAATAATCACAAAAATGGGCAAAAAACCTAAATAGATATTTCTCCAAAGAAGATACAGAGATAGCCAATGGGTCATGCAAAAAATGTTCTTCATTATTTATCATAATGTAAATGAAAATCAAAATGACAAGAGATACCTAATATATGGGATATAGTGAAAAAATAAACAGAAGCCTTGAGGAAAAGTCAAAACAAGCTAAGCACCAAACTGAAGTACACAACTTTGGGCAGGAGGGAAAGGTGGGGAATGGAGGGGAGGGTTGGGGGGGTAAATCCCTGGGATTACAATGATGTGAAATTTATATATAAATAAATGTTTAAAAAATGACAGAGATACCACCTCACACCTTTGAAAATGTTCCATATGAAAAAGACTAGAAACAAGTCCAGGTGAGGGTATGGGTTGAATGGGATATAACTGGGCCAGCCCTGGGGAAACAGTACTTGAATTCTTCAAAATATTGGAAACAGATCTGCCATTTCCCCCAGCAATTCCATTCTACCTGAAGAATGCAAAAACACTAATTCAAAGGGATATATGCATGCCAATGTTCATTGCAGCCCTGTTTACAATAGCCAAGTTATGGAAACAATCTGAGCAAGGACAGAGGAGTAGATCAGGAAAATGTGATGTACACACACACACACTGGAATACTATTTAGCTTAAAAAGAAGATGAACTTTTGCCAATTGTGACAACAGGAATAAAACTGGAGAAGATAACGCTAAGCAAAATAAGTCAGAAGGAAACATACCTGATGGTTTCATTTACCTGTGGAATATAGAGAAACAAAACAAAGGTCAGATAAAACCAAACCAATAACAAACCATTGACACCTGACAGCAAAACTGAGGCAACCAGAAGGGGAGGGTGGAGGTCTTGGAGAAAGGGGGCTCAGTGGAGCATGGTGGAAGATTATTGGTCCTTTGATGGTGGGCATGGTGTGAAAATATACATTCATAGATGTTTGAACTTGCTAAAACAAATAGAATGTTGTAAACCAACATTATCTCATAAACATTATTAAAGTGGGATGAAAAGTATATAGCAAGTTATGGTTTTAGTTTAATATTAATTATAGGTCATTCTACTTTATAAATAATAGCTGAGGTATTATCAGACAAAATGCAAATAAAATAGTTTTCTCCTCAATTGAATATAAAGGAAATAGCTGTCTTTAATACACACAAATGGTACTTGAGTTTCTCCTTCCTTTCCTGTATTATCTGAGGATTGTGCCTTTTAATAGTGCCTTGCTAATCCCTTTAAATAGCTCTTAATGTAAGTATTCCATCGTTTTCATTAACCATGAATTTCACCCTTAAAAAAACTCTCAATTCATACTTGGATGTTGTTTCACTAGCACCCTTTTAGCCTGGTCGGTGAAGCAGCAAGTCTACTGTAAATCCTAAATAGCTTGGTGTAGATGAGAGTCTAAGACTTTAATTATATGTCATTTATTCACAACATTCAATTCCAGGAAAGAAAAAAAAAATGACTTTGTTGTTGTAAAAGACTTATTATTTGAGTATCATTCATTGTAAACCAAAAAATGATACTGTGTTATAGCATAGACTACAATGGGAACTGATTCTGTCTGAGAAATTGAATAATAGTGAAAGTTATCAAAATGGAAAGAAGTGTTAATGTGAAATCCAGCCTTCTCAGAAATACTCTTTCCTGGCCTGCCTGGTTTTGCTTTTGTTGCTTGTCATGCATGAATGAAAGTGCTACACTCTCAGGGGAGCAGGAAAGCCTCTGTGTCAGTTGTTTATTTCCTTAATCCCTCCTCCATTGTGATTTTTGATGTCAAATCTAAAATGGAAAGCCTGTAAATATAATGATTATCACATGGATAATCACCTGCATTAGGAACCGCCCTGCTTCTCTATTCTATTCTAACCCTAGCTGTTCTCCACATGTCACATCCACTCTGTGGTTGGATTTTAACCTGACTGCTTCATTAGATTTGTGAAACTCAGTACGTGGCGCCCTGGGGCAGCACAGATGGGGACTTGCTTGTTTTCTTTTCTCACTTTTACTGAGAAAGCACACTAAAAAGTCCTTTTCAATTTAGTGTGATCAGTTCACTGGGAATTGCCCCTGATATTTGGGACCTGCCTTACTCTTCTGCCCACTACATATGCCCCTTTTTTTCTTCCCTGCTTTCTGACCCAAAGCCTTGTCTTACTGTTAACCCATGCCATGAATGTGAGGTTGGAAATTCTGCTTTAAATTCTTCCTGGGTCAAACTGTTTCCCTATGTTGTTTTATTTGTTTTACTGAGAGAGAAAAATAAATGTTGTTCCATCATTGTATCTGCAAACACCTTCAGATCAGAGGTTAGCTGTGGGAAAGTCTGCAGTGATGTGAGCCAGCTGCTTTCTCTAATGGAGTGGCTGGGGGCAGCAGCTCAAGATCAAAGGAAGGTGGGAGGAAGCTAGAAGATAAGATCTTTCTAAACCTAGGAACAAGTGCTTAGCTTTTCAGTGATAGGGCACAACTCTGCAAACCTATGTGAGGGGAAGCCCAAGAGAGAAATTTTACTTAGCTTTTCTTCATCATGTCCTTCCATAGTTAGAAGCATGTTGGCATTTGGAATAGTTTGCAGATGTGGTTTCCCTAAAGAGTAATGGTCTGACATTTGTATGTGTCCTCTTGCAGTTAGTTCTATATCATGACAGCTAATTACTTCACAAAATGTGTGGTCAAAACTGGACCTAGCAAAAGGGATTTAACTACTGTATGTTAATTTTTGGGTTTTTAATGTCTTAGTGCAATTTAGTCATACAGATTACTCATATTAACTTTACATCAGAGTCCCCTGAGTCTTTTATCTATGAAGAAGTTCCTCCTTTGCAAATGGTTCTAGCAGTTTCTCAGTTGTCTTCCATGTAAGAATTAGTTTAGTTAATTCTTGCATTTGAACAGTTATCTACATTGTTATCTTTTGAATTTTGTTTTTTCCTTGACATCCAGGGCAGCAAATGTTATTGACTAAAACGTGCACAAAATTTTATTGTAAGTAAATTGTCAGTGACTAACCTCCTTACACCAGTTGTCCAGATCATAATTTGATTTTTTTCATCTACATGAACTAAAGTCTTCAATCAACCTTATGCTTCTCTAGAGACAGCTTAGATTTGTACTTTTAGCTTATCACTTTCTGTTAACTTTAGTATCAGCTGTAATCATCCCCCCATTTCAGCCTTTGCAAACTCGCAAAGTAAGTTCTCTAAATCTCTATGTTATTAGTATACTGGATCATAAATGTACACACTTTTTCCCCCAGCGTTTCCTTAACATGTCAATATTACTCAGTTCCATACTGGAGACATGAACTGTACTTTCTGCCTTACATGGTTTGGTGCTGCATTCATTTTAGTGAGTTGGATCTGCTCACAACTCGGGCTGAAATTCCATCTTTCTATTAATATCTCTTGGCAAAGATAATTTTGGAAGAATGTAAGTTAAGATGTAGAGACTCTTGACAGTTGTCTGCAGTTCTTTTTTTTTCCAAGAGGGAAGTCAAGTTGAAAAGTAATATTGCCTTCATTTTCTGTATCAATCCAAAAATTAAAATATGTGCACAAAGCGAAGATTAAAGAAAAGAAAGGGAAAGGATTTGGTTACACAGAAGTGTTTTTGTCATTTGGTAACATGTTCTAAGAATGTAAAGATATAGAATAGTGTTCATCCGATTGTGCCCTTGAGATATTTAATATCGAGAAAAATATGATGTACTGAAACTTTTGGGAACTGTAAGTGGCAGCCTAGGAAGCCGCGGCTGGGGCCAGGTATAGCGGTTCGAGTCCCGCTGGAGGCACGTAGCGAGACCTAGTTCCAAAAAAAATATAGTTGGGCGTGGTGGTGCACGCCTTTAATCCCAGCTACCTAGGAAGCTGAGGCTGGGGATTGCTTGAGTCTTTGGTACCCTGGGCAATGTGAGCCTGTGGTCCCACAGGCAAAAACAGACTGAGTCTCAAAAAAATAAAAAATAAAAAATAAATATTTAATTGTGCAGTGTACAACTTTTGTTATCCTGTCATCTTATGTCAAAGTGAAATAAGGGTTTGGTTTATATTCCTTTTTTTTTTTTTTTTTGGATTATTATAAAAATTTTCAAACATACAAAAAGAAATAAATATTTTTATTTAATATTTGTTTGCTTTTGGCCATTTTGCTTCTTTTTTTTCTCTAAAGGAATCCTAATTACATAAATTATGCCATTTTGTCCCTAGTTACTTCAAAATACACCTCTAAGAATTTAGAACATGCTTATTAAGTGGGTAATTCCTAATATTACCTAATAATGTGGATTTCATTCTCAAATTTTTCTTACTGTCCAAAAATGTCTTTTATAGCTGGTCTTTGCAAAACTGGATCCTGTTAAGGTCTATACATTGCTCTTGGTCATTTTTCTCCTCCTCACTTTATGACACTGATTTATTGAAGAGACTGAACTACTTGTCCTATAAAATGTCCTACCGTATGGATTTGTCCATATGCTTCCTCAGTGTATCTTTTAACTCATTCCCCAGCCACTATATATCTTGTGGTTTGCAAATTATTAAATGAAGTTTTGATTAATTCGTGTTAAAAGATTTTTTGTTGGGAAACTTTACAGGTTTACTGTGTACTTTATACTGCATCATAACTGAAGGCACAGAGTATTTGGTGAACCACTATCAGTGATGATAAGTGAAGGGATCTATCACTGGGTTAAGGTGATGACAGCTTGAACCTTCCACTGTAAAGCTGTACTTAGCTGCCTATGACTAGCATGTAATCTATGATACTTTGATTCCAGTTCCCCATCATCCTCTTTCCTTATGAATTTAGCATCCATTGATGATCTTTGCCTGAAAAAAATTTCATCAGGGATTGCAAAGTTATGATTTTCTCTATATTTATTAGAGACCTTCTTCTCTATAGACAGTTTTCTGAAAGGTATTGTTTTAATTAAAAACATAACCACCAGCATGTTCCTTGGGTTTCAAATGATTGTCTTTCTTTGCTAAGGTCAAAACACCTGAACTCACTGTGACAGCTACAGTAAAAACATGCACTGCATCTTCTTTATTCCAACTTGTGAAGTGTGTTGACATTATGCTGCCTTTTTTTATGCTGAGGAAAAAATCTTTTTTGGTATAAGAATAAAAATTAAACTATGTGGGTATATTGAGATAATTGTATAAAGAGAAGACTGTTTGAATGAGTTTCAAAATGGATTATTTCTTCATTACCTAACACTTTATAATTAACTGTTCTTTTCTTTTTTCCAGGAAGCTGCCACTTTTGCTAGAGAGCAAGGCTTTGAGGTGAGTTAACCCACAATTGCACACTAAACAGATCCTAAAGGTTTTTTCTAGCTGATAATGAAGTTCTTTTGGACAGTGATTGATGTGCTATTATACTCTCAGAGCCTCGCAGCAGTTGCCATGGAAACTTGGCAGTCGTCATGGTTTCTTTGTTCTGCCAGCACAGTGTTATGACGCACTCTGCTAGGTCTGCACCCAACATCGCCTACAGATGTTATTTATTGAATTTTGAAAAGCCTCTTGGGAAGCCAAGAGGTTGGGCACAGTTTCAAGCTGCCTCTGCAGATATGGGGCCTGTCAGTTTGTTCAGTTAAAAAGCTACCTCATTAGCTGCATTACATTTCATAAGGATTCACTGCTAAGGCAGTGGTGGAGCAAGACTAAATACTGAAATATAATGTCATTTAAATAATTTTGAACCTACCATGTGTAGACTTTCGTTATGCAAATTAATTTCCAAAAGATTGTGCTTAACAGTTGTTTGAAATGATTAATTTAAATCCTTTTCATAAACTTCCTATTTGAATTTCTTTCCTCCTTTTTTTTTCTTTGAATAGCATGAGACATATAAATTTTATGTAACTAAATCATTATTAGCTTTAATTTCCAGGTCCTGATTCTGTTCTCCTGATAAAACTAGTATCTTGTTAAGATTCAAAACTCCATGTGGTTGTTGTTGCTAAGATTAAGATAAAGACAAAGCCATGTTTTTTTCTATTTAATATACAACTTCCAATCTATTGTTAGTAAACAGTCTTTAATCTAACCCAGGTTAATTGACAGAGAATTAACTGAGTTTATGAGTTTTATATTATTCTATTCATTAAGCAATAGCTATGTAAATGTGTGTTCTGTACAACATCTTGGAATGTTATATGGTACTGATTTTTAAAAATTTAATCAGTCTAGAACTGAAATATAGAACTCTCCTTATTTGCATATTCAGTATTATCTACCATCTAGAGAAGCTAGAAGCATTGATTGGATATATTAGTAAGTTCGATATGAACTCTTTAGAGAAAGGTGTCATATACATTTTTTGATGAAACTGTTACTTAAATGTGTTGAAGCAAATTCATTATCAAGCAATAAAGTAATGCATGTGCATTTTACACATGTCCTAAGAATTGACAGCCAGATATAGGGCTCTCTCTTCTTGGAAAAAAAATGATGTGCATGTAGTATAAATATTCTCCTAACAAGATATTCTGTGAAAGCTTAAATGAAGGTAGGAAACCTTATCTCAAAATACTCAGTTACTGGGAAATAGTATATTTAGTTGGGAGTTTGCTTTTCTGTTTCACCATATTCTTGTAAATAAAGGATTAAGTTACATGTAGAAAAAGGAAAAAAGACTTTTTTTTAATTCCAATATAAGTTTCACTTTGTAATTCCCAAACTGGCAGTTGGTAGACACTGGTAAACTTAATGAGAAGAATATTCAGTTAAAAGTCAAAAGCTTTGATCATGAGAAAGTTAAGTGTTTTTCAGACATGTTATAAAGTTTCACTGAAGTTAAACGTCAGTATTAAAATTTTATATTGTTATTACATCAAAGTTCTTTACAGGTGAAAACTTCTAGAACATAATTTGTGTTCTCTGTGCTAACAAAAATTATATTTTGTTCTAGAAAATATCCAATTTTGTAGATGGCAGAAATAACACATGTTGCATATCAAATTATCATAATTTTTCAGTCTAACTTTTTAATAATTTATTAAACCTGACTAATTCAACTTGTATTGCCCTCCTGAGTAAGCTACATGATTTGAATATGCCTGGTTTATATTCAGTCTGAACAACAAACTACTTTTTTCCATTTTCTGCTTATTAATCCCATATTAACCTTTCCATTAGTCCTTACTTAATCTGGAATTGTTTCTTTTTATCATAAATCTGCCATAATGGATTACCACTTATAAGCAAAGTGATGATTATAATCATATACTTTATTACTCCGTGACATAGGAAAACTGTTTTTTTGTTGGTTATGTTGACAATGATATGTTAGATTGGATGAGGTTATACAGTGTATTGATATGTTGTCCCTTCATGAATTTCCTAAAACAAAAAAGCATTGCAGAATATATGAGAGCCATGAATATAATAACTTCAAGTGAGTATTGTTAAAAAGATATAATCCATGTGTATAAGGTTTATCTAGAAATATTTAGTGATTTTAAAATATCATTACAGCTTCCTTAATTTGTTACACAAATAGTATAAAAGCATAGGTTTGAAATTTGGTATTTTTAAGGACTCAGACAAGAATAAGTCACTTTTCCTTAACGGTTTGATGTCTGTGTTAGTGTGTCAGTGCTTTCAAGTCTCGTGTAACAAATGAGACAAAGTCTATATTTTATTCCTCCCAACTTTAATTTTGCCTCTAAATTGGGGACATGAGAAGAGAAAAATGAAAAGAGTCGTAGAGAAGGAAAGGTGAACTTTTTTTCCTATCTGCTTACTATCCTCCCCTCATTTTCTATCATAAATCCCAATCAGTTCCCAAAGCCACTGAATATTGCCACTAGCAATCTGTCTGCTAATAGACCAATTCAAATACCTCTAAAAATAACCAGTGTTTGTTCATCAGGTAATATCTTGAGTGGCATTTTTTTATAACATTCTGGTTAGCTTCTCTGCCAAATTTAGATAATCTTTTTAAAAAATCTTTAATCTTTAAAATGAATTAAACAATTTTTAATAAGAAGAGGAAGTTTACCAGGGAGAATGATATAGAAACTGGAACTGGGCAGAGCACAAAGCAGGAGAGGGCATATATATAAATAATAGGAAAATACATATTGCCTGGTTTAAATGATAGATCTGCTAAGAATTTAAAATGACAATTCTTGGGTTAAAAAGTTTCATGAGGCCTTTAATTATTTTGAAAACCAGTTCAGGCTGCAATGTGTTTTTAAGTCAGCCTTATTTTGAGTTGAATTTTTAGAACCTAAATGAAATCCTGTATTTTTAGAGACTAAATAAAAATAAAGTATTTTAAAACATGTTGTATCATGAAATCTTTTGAATGATGTATCAATTTTTGAATTAAATAAAGAAAATAACCTCCATTCCAAACTTAAATATAAATATTTGTACTTTCATTCTCTGTGCAATACAATATGTGCCAAATTATGACAAAATACATACTTTCTCAACTGGATCATTTATTCAGTTTTACCCAAGCAACAAATTTTAGTTTTCTTGTTTTAGAACTCTAAAATACAGTATTTCGGCGGGGGGGGCGAAGGAGGGAATAAAAAGCCATCATTGTTCTAATTCCATCCATAATCCTTGAGGATTCCAAACTTTCAGTTTTTCTCTGACCAGTGATGACTTTATCATATACCTCTAAGAGAAGAAATTAAGGAATTGTGTTGTACAGTATGCCATTCATTGACCACATGTAGATATTTTAATTAAAATTAAATAAAATTTAAAATTCACTTCCTCATTCTTACTGGGCATATTTCAAGTGCATATGTAGCTTGAGAATACCATATTAGGCAGTGCGGGTACAAAATTTATAGATCATCACAAAAGGTTCCATTGATCAGCACTGATAGAAAATCCAGAGAGCATTCAAGAGGTGATGATTCCCAAAGAACTCTCCAAGATTTTTCTTAAGTTTCTGTTTCTCTTACGAATATAAAGAATCCAATAAATGATCACCCAAGTTTCTGGAAATTAAAGTTTTTGGAAATAATATACCCAGGTTTAGACTTGTTTCCAAGAGGATGTAATGCTGCTTAAGTAAGCTGCTGAGTTCTCAAAAAGAAAGTTTTAAAACAGATTAAAAGAAAAAGATAATATTCTGATCCTCTTTATCATTTATTCATTTAATAAATATTATTGAACACTAACCCTGCGCTTAAACCTTTGGTAGACACTGAAGACAAGATAGAAGTGGCTAAAGAGCATACTATGAAAGAGAATGTGAGAATAGCCCGTTTTAGATAACAATTGTCAGAATGACTGTCTGAGGACATAAAGCTTGAAAAATATGAATATCCAGCCATGAAGAAAAACAAATAAATATCAAAGAGGGGGTAAGAGTATAATGGCCCCCAAACAAGAAAGAGCATGATGTACTATGTACTCCAGGAACTGTCAGAGGGACAATATGCCTGGAATGGAGTGAGTAAAGAAGAGGACTTATTAATAAATAAATGAAGAGATATATGCTTTAATTTCAAATACACAGCTAAATTCTAGGCATATGACCACCAGTGACAATATAAGCATAATTCTACATTCATAAAATTCTACTAAATAGTATATCAAACCTTTCCAACATATCATTAATGTATTTAATATTGATGGAAACTCTGGGGTAGGTAGGGCAAGTATTGCCATATAAGTTCAACAGATACACTATATTTAACTTGTTCAAGTTCACATAGCTATTAACATAATAAAGCCAGAAGTAACGCTCAGCTAAGTCTGATGGTCTTTACTATGTGAACTGCACAATTTTTTCCTTCACATTCTGACATACTTGAGTTGAGCTTAGACATATCTAACTGAACTTGGAAAATGATAAAATTCAGAAATTGAAATTCACTAGGATAAAACCAAAAAAAGAATAATTAAGGAAAAAATTACAAATAAATACAAATTTGAACTGACTTGTGAATATAGTAGAAAAATTATTTAGGATGACCACTCTGTGGTTTGTGATAACAAAAAGTACATTGCCAGAGTTCATAGACACTATATAATCTACAGTTAGTAGGGAATCATGATTAAGAGTATAGTGCCTAGAGTCAAGCTTTGTGGCTGCTAATCTGGACTCTTCTTAATATATTTATGACTTACTTAACCTCTCTGTGATTTAGTTTCTGCACCCAGTAAAATGAAGGTATAATATTAGTACTACTGCCAAGGATAGTTTAAGATTTATTGACTATTTTAGATCTATATATATACATATATGGCTCTTGCTTTCTGTGTCTGTATAATGGGTATAAAGTAGTATAGCTACTGACTGGAGCAGTTAAGGTTTAATCAGCACCTTAAAGCTATAGTTACATAGCTATACCTAAACTGTATGAGCTTTGTTTGGCTTTTCTTTACCCTTTTCTTCATTTTTGTCCCTTTTTAGATACTGTAATTGAATTCTCAAAGCTCTCAAGGCCCTTTCTAAAGATTTGTTTGACCTCAGGATATGGCACTCTTAAGGAGCTTTAATATTATAGTTACAAAGGAAAAATGTTTTTTAAGTGTTTAGCATGTACTGAGTATTGTAATAGGCTTTTTCACTTTCCTTATTCACCTGCAGCCTCATAACAACTATTTTTAGCTTTTTATTTTTAAATAAGTTTAGACTTAGAAAAGTTGCAAAAATACTAGAGTTCCCAGATGCCCTTCGCTCAGCTTCCCTAATGTTAACATCTTATACAACAAGGTATAATAATCAAAGCCAGAAAATTAACACTGGTATTAAGGGAAATAACTGAACTGTAGACTTTATTCATATCTTACCAGTTTTTCCTCTAATTTCCTTTTTCTATTCTAGAATCTACTGCAAGATTACACATATATTTATCATGTCTCCTTAATCTCTTCCTGTTAAAGCTTCTCTTTCCTTGCTCTTCATCATCTTGATACTTGTCATTTTATAGAATGACCCTCAATTTGAGTTTGTTTGATATTTTCTCATAATTAAATTTGAGTTTATGCATTTTTAACAGAAATCCACAAAAGTGATATGCTCCCACCCATCATTTCAGGGATATACATAATATCCCCATGTACTCTTATTGATAATAACATTTATCACTGAGTTAAAGTAGTGTTTCCCGTTTGCCCTCTACAAAATCACAATTTTCACATTGCAGTTAATAAATGTCTTAGGAGGTGATATTTTGAAACTATGTAAATATGCTATTTCACCATTAATTTTAGAATCACTAATAGTGGGTTTTCAATCCACATTTGTGATGTGGATGTGGATTTGCGATGTCTGGATTAAGATGATGTCTATCAACTTTCTCCTTTGTAATACTACTCTTTTACCCTTTCCTAGTGAAAATGTGTCACAGTACAAAATACTTTATGCCGCCAGACACGGTGGCGCATGCCTGTAAGCGACAGCTTATGGAGTCGTGGCCGAGTTTGGGGATCGCAGTTCGAGTCTCACCTGGGGCAACACTGCGAGATCTAGTCCCAAAAAATAGCTGGGCGTGGTGGCATGCCCCTGTGATCCCCGCTACCTGGGAAGCTGAGGCTGGGGATTGCTTGAGTCCGTGGTACCCCGGGTTCGTGAGTCTGTGGTTCCACGGGCAAAAATAGCGAGAGCGAGTCTCAAAAAAAAAAACAACTTTATGCCTATGTAAATACCGTCATACTCTTCAAACGTTCCCCACTAATTTTAGCTTGCTTTCCTCTAGCATCTTTTAACATATTTTGTCTCTTTGTTTGATAATATGTATTACTATATCTGTATTTATATTCCAAAATCTCTTGAAATCTGATCACTGCTAAGATGTGTTAGCCTAAGTGTAATAGAAAAGAACTACTAGATCAAGTTGTCAGAGGGTAATGTACATTTGAGAAGACAAAAATGATTTTTTGAGATAAGTTTTTCTACTAGATGGGTATCAGCTATTGAAGTGAAGCAATGGCTCCTTAAGACATGAGAAATTGAGATTAGGTGCTTACTGGCAGTGATCCAAGAGTGACAAAGGACTTTTGTATGGACTTTGGCTAAAGACACAAATAGAATAGACTTTACCATTCTTTAAAGATCTATGTTTTGGCCAGGCATGGAGGTGCATGCCTGGAAGCTGTGGCCAGGGCCAGGAATCGTGGTTTGAGTCCCACCGGGGGCACATAGCGAGACCTAGTTCCAAAAAATATAGCTGGGCATGGTGGTGTGCGCCTGTAATCCCAGCTACCTGGGAAGCTGTGGCTGGGGATTGCTTGAGTCTGTGGTACCCCAGGCAACATGAGCCTGCAGTTCCACGGGCAAAAATAGCAAGACTTAGTCTAAAAAAAAAAAAAAAGAAAGAAGGTATATGTTTTGCATTTGGAAACTCTATTTCGGTCTTGAATTACCGCTTTTATGAGATTTAATTTGAGACATAGATTTCTTTAATTAGGTTACCAAAACTCCCATAAAACACTATCTTCCCAGAGGGTTGGGAGAAGTCAATTGTGAATTCTCATTCTTAATTTATTCCTTATACCACCTTGAAGAAAGTCCTCTGTATAGAAAACATCCAGTACATGCATAAGATTCTGTACCCAAGATAATAGAATGAATCTGTTTCTTGACCATGTCTCATATAAGTATGATCTACACTCAACTATAAGCAAGAGTTCTACAGTAGTAAAATATATTTGTAGCAAGGAGATTGGGAGACTATGTGAGTCATTTTAATTAAATACAGTAATTTGAAAGAATGAAGATATTGTTATAATATGGCACTTAAGGGGGAGGAGAGTCTTTGAGCTGTTACTAGTCATTTCTAAAAATCTTTCCCTCCCAAACTGGGAATTTCTTTTCTCATTTTACCAAAATTCTTTTCTAAAATAAGCAACAAAAGCAAAGTAGACAGCATGTTTGAAAGGTCAGCAGCGTTGTCCGATCACAACTGACTAGTCTTTTCAGAAACTGCAGTTCTGGAATTGTCATGTTAGATGTAATAGAATCTTAGCTTCATATATCATCTAAAGTTACTGAAGTGAACAAATATTTCACTGACAATTATTATAACTTTAAAAATATCATGTCTTCTGATGTTACTTGTATCCTGATTAACTTAGTTTATATTACTTAGATAATATTTTCCCTCTGGTATTGTTTTCCCCGTGGTTATTTGAAACTTTGCACAGTGATAGAGTAAGCTACTAACAATGCCCAAGTGACTGACAGTTTTAGAGACTCACTGAGTTTAGACATATGTTTTTTAATATAATTGTTTAAAGGATGACTCTAGGAATTCTGCCTTTAAGAGTAAAGTGTCAAATCAGAACATTTTTGATATAAAACATCATGCCCTATGTAATTTGAAAAATAGCACCATGGTTTTTGAGATTAATTTGTAATTTCTTAATTTTATCTTCTTTAAAGAAAAGTCTATAGGAAACGCATATTACTGAAAGCTGGTATTACATCAACTGTATTATTGTAGAGTTAATGTTTAATATTCTGTAAACCTCCAAAATAATTCAGTAATCCTCTTTTTACAATTCTCTTTAATTGAAAATTTGAAAACTGGATATTTACTGACATTAGCAATTGTTATTAATTTTTTAAAATATTATAATGGTGGTCATGTTATTAGAGGGGATACTGAAACATTTACAGATGATACTATTATAGTACCTAGAATTTACCACTGAATACAGTAAAAAGCAGGAGGAGGAGAGTATAGAAAAAATAAGTTTCATAATAAAAATTTTGAGTAATTCTTAATAGACTTTTCCAGTTTTTCTTATATTGATCGTAAGAATCTAAATCCTTAATGTACTAATAAAATTTTCCTTTATTTTTCTAATTACCAGAATTTTTTTCTCTCTCCTTTCTTCTAATAGACTGAAGACATTAAAGAAATAGCCAGAAAGACACAAGCTATGCCAAAGGTGAACTCAAAGAGGCAGCGAGTTGTGATCTTCACCCAAGGAAAAGAGGAAACTATAATGGCTACAGGTACTGTGGAAATTATGTGAGAAATTCAGTATTATAGAGATTAATCATTTGTAACAAGTCTATATTTTTCTATTAAAATTTCTTCAAAGCAATGTACCTATTTTTATTTTTTGCTCTATTTTTTTTATTTATGTACTTTTTTGTATATAATTTTGCTCTATTTTTTTATTATTTTGCTCTATTTTTATTTTTTATTTATGTACTTTTTTGTATATAATTTTATTTTTTTCAAATTAATTGAAAATCTTTTATTCTGTTTTTAACCAACCTCACACCTCTTGCCTACCTTCCACCCTATCCTCAGCTGCCACCTCTGGCAACCTCCAATTTGTTCTTTATATCTATGGCTTAAGTTTGTTCGGTTTTCCTTTAAGATTTTACGTATAGATGTGGTCATATAGTATTTATTTTTATCTCTCTGACATAGCTCATTTAGCCTAATGCTCTCAAGATACACACATTTTTGCAAATAACAAAAATTTTTTGCCTATGCCAAATAATAGAACTCTGTGTGTGTGTTCACTCCATATTTTCTTTATTCATTCATTAGTTGATTTTGACACTTGGATTATTTTCATGTCATGACTATTGTAAATAATGCTGCAATGAACATGGGAATACATATATGTTTTCAAGTTAGTGTTTTCCTTTTCTTCAAATAAATACTCAGAATTGGGAGTATTGGACCATTTGTAACTCCATTTTTAATTTGAAGAACCTACATAATTTTTGCATGAAGTCTACACCAATTTATATTCTCACTAACAATATACAGAAGTTCCTTTTCCTTCATATCTTCACCAACACTTGTTATTCTTGTCTTTTCAATAATAGCCATTCTATCAGGTGTAAAATTGTATTTCACTGTGGTTTTGATGTGCATTTCCCTAAAGATTAGTGAAGTTGAATGCCTTTTCATGTACCTGCTAGCCATTTGTCTTCTTTGAGAAAATGTCTGGGTTTTTTTGGTTTTGGTTTTTTGTTTGGGGGTTGTTTTTTTTTGTTTGTTTGTTTTGTTTTTTTTTTAATTTTCGCAAAGACTGCTTTATTGGCAGCAGTACAAGTCAATAAATATTTATCAAAAAAATTCCAATTATCCGATTACTGGTCCACTAAAACTGTTGACTGCTGAGATGACAAATTGAAGTTAGTCCTGCTTCTTGGGAAATGAAGCCATGACCAGATGATGCATGGCATATGCTGTTCCACCAACTGTAAAAATCATAGTGGCCCTATACAGGAGGGTATCAGCTACCCCACCCTTTACATGCACTGGAATTCCACTGTCTTCCTGAAATAGTTTTGTTTCTCTGAAACTTTATTTTCTAAGTGCCTGCGTAAAGCAGTACTTATGGTCCTCTAGGTAATTTGAGAAGAGCCAATAGATTCCACAGCATCTTGACTCAGTTACTGCCCACCTACCACGACAACTGAAAATTGGGAACTAAAATCTCCACACAGGAACTACCCAGAAATCTCAGTTTTGATTATTTTTTTATTTTTTGCTGTTGAGTTGCAACCCCTTATTGGATATATATTGCAAATATTTTCTACCACTCCATCAATTGCTGCTTCATTTTGTTAATAATTTCCTTCACTTTGTGCAAGATTTTTGTTGTTGTTGTTCAATGGAATCCCAGTTGGTCTGTTTTTGTTTTTGTTTTGTTTTTGCTCTTGGTCAAATCCAAAATATCTTTGCCAAGGCCAATGTCAGGAAACTTGCCCTTTATTTTGGTTTAAGTTCTTATTTTAAGTTCAAATCTTTCATCCATTTTTGAGGTGTTTTTTTTTTTTCTTACAATCTTGGTCACACTTGTGTAATTATTGATCCCTTTATGAACTAGTTTTTGTGTTAAATATAAGATGGGTGTCTAATTTCATGCATTTGCTTGTGACTGTCCATATTTTCCCAGCACCATTTATTAAAGAATTTTTCTTTCTCATTGTATATTTTCATTTCTGTTGTAAATTAACTGACTATATATATATATATATAGGTTTTATTTATATATATATATATATAGGTTTATAAGGGCACTCTGTTCTGTTCCATTGAACTATGTTTCTGTTTCTGTGTCAGTGACATACTTTTTTAGCTACTATACCTTTGTTAAGTAATTTGAAATCCAGAAGTATGAAACCTCTAGCCTTTTTCTTTCTCAGGTTAACTTTGGCTATTCAGGATCTTCTGAGGTTTCTTAAAAATTTTAAGAATGTTTGTTAGCTTTGTGTGAAAATGTGCCTTTTATCTCTCCCTTGTATTTCAGTAGAAAAGATTTTACTTTCAAGAAAATAGTTTATTGAAATTCAGTTGAGTAAAATCACTCTGATGTAGTTTGTAAATTACTTTGAAATTTTGGAAATATTGTCAGTCTAGAAAACACAAATATTTTTGCTGGAATATGATAAATTTATTTAATTAGGAATAAATAAAGTCAAGAAATAAGTATTTATTAGCATTAAATGTCAAGAAGAAAACCTTCTGTTTTTATTCAATTATCTCTTACAGGGCTCATAAAAATAGACATTTCATCTACTTAACAAACATCACCTTGAAAAACGATTAGTCTTAACAGTATATTCTTGCCTGGTATTGCAGTATACAGTCAGTATACAACCTTAATTGCTGTCTGAAGTATTAAGATTAAAACCAATCAATTAATTCATAGGTATTATAAACAGTACCAATTATTATCTTTGTGTTGATTTAAAACTCTTATGAACACAGAAACTTAAGGTACAGACCTTATACATATCTACTTGAGAGATTAAATAAGTCTCAAAATATAAATGAAAAGAAATATAATTATACTTAATTACTAGCATAGACTACATAGATTGTAACACAATTCAGAGTTATTTTGTAGTTTTTCTAAGACACACTGCTGCCTTTACTATGTCCAGTGCTTTAGGAAGGATTTTTTAAAAGGAGGTCAGTTCAGTCTAAGAGGATCATGTGAATTTAATTGCCAAGTAGTATATGATTTTTTATTGTTGTGGCAGAAAAAGCCCTGTTGTTAATTTGTACAAGAGAGGAAAGAAGCATGTCATGAAAAGAGATCTCTGCACTGATAATAACTATCTGAGTTGCTATCTTCCTGTTTGTGTGTGACTGGTTCCTTTTAATGAGCACTGTTTGTAAAGTGAGAAATGTACAACCTTGGTATCTTATATATACTGTAATGCTGCCTCCGGATTCATAAACTCCTACTTGGCTGCTCTTTATGGAGATATTTGTTTAAGATTTTGATAGAGAGAGAGAGAGAGATTCTTCCTCATTATAAATTTACACAAACTTCCGCAAATTGAAATCTTCCCCATCCTGTGACTGAATTTTCTGATTAAATAATTTTGTTTTTTATTAAAATCTTCTAAACTATTCCTGGGAATGCTTACCAGGAGGAATTTATTTGAGGAAAGATGGTAGCTAATCTTTACTTTTCCTACTATATGAAAATGAACTTAAATTAGAGAATGTGCTATATCTGCAATGCATGATAAATACAAGATGGATAGAGAATCTGTTCAGTGGTGTCAGCTACAAAAGCAAACATGATAAATGTTAATGCAGTTTTGAGCCCTGGGATAAGCTATTCAGTGCACAGGCATAGCTGAATCTCTTTGCTATGTTGTTATTCATGGCAGCCAAATAAATGTCAATAATAAAAGAGAATTAAAGATTTTCATTTCCCAGAGGCAATCCTCTAATACGGCTTGATCTTTCATTTCATTTGTAATTCGTTCTCATGTCAGGATGCAATCATTCGCCAGGCACTGGGTGTCATGTTAAGTCATTTAATAATGATTAAGAACATAAAAATGCTTGGCCTGTGGGGCAATTCACAGAAGAGATGCCAATTTGTTATTGTTTTCCCTCCTTTCCTCTTGAATATGGATCAGTTTTTTCCCACCTCCTAGCATTAATATACTAATGGAAAATGGAGAGGAAAAGTATCCTTGAATATACCATAAGTGGCTTTTCAGAATGGTACAAGACTGTACTAACACACTTATTAAAACACTAATTAGGAACATTGTTCATAAACCTCACACAGTGGTATTTTCAAATGGTCACTGCTAAGTTTGTCACATTTAGCAATAATGTAACAAAACAAGTCTCTTTGGATTTTAATTCTAGAGACCTTTCTCCTTTGGAAATATGTAATCCATAAACTTCACTTATGTCATCAATATAATGTTTTTAACTTCTCTTTTGTAAGTTTCTTATGAATCTGTGCTACTTATCCTATTTTTTGGCCCCCTGTATTTCAGATTGAATATCTATCCTCTATCAGCTCATCCAGAGGTTTTGTCTCATAGCAATCATGATTTCATTGCTTGCAGGCTGAGTTCTCAGCTTTTTTGAGGGGGTAGGGTAGGAGAGTGCACTGGAAAGTAATAAGACTAAGAGGTTGGAATGAAGGGCAGAAAAGATGATTTTGTCATTTTGATCCTTTGAATAAATGTTGAATCAAACCTACTATGTAGCATGGGAGTCAGGTCAAGAGAATTCAGTTCTATCTCTATAAACATGAGAAAAACTAAGAGTGAAAATTTTCATTATCTGCTAGGTAGCAACTACCTATGAGTTCTTCATGTGAGCCTACAACTGAAGGGTACCCAGGGACTCCCAAATTGCATTATCTAAAATAGGATCATGTTATCCACCACAAAAAAGGAAAGGAAGCCTATCCTTAGGGTGCTAGATCTGTAATTGTTGAGATCTATTGAAAAGATAGCTTTATTACAGATAGATGTCTAATTCAATTTTTAAATATCATAAATACATGCCTACATATGTGCATGAGTGTGTGTGTGTATGTGTCTTAGAGAAACTTTAAATTTCTCCACATTCTTCACTAAAAATTGGGACAAGTTGTAGGAATTTTGTTCCAAATTGAAAATACTGCATTTTACACAGTAGCTTTCTGAGGCAATGAAAGAAGAATAAATTGTAGGCTTTTTGTTTCTGACTACTCTGAGAATTCTTTCTGGTTTGTTTGAATTGTAATTTTTCCCTAAGGGAGAAAATAGATTAGGTCAGAGTTTTCAACTTTAAGACTGGTGCTCTCATTTCAGAATCACTTAGTAGGCTTTTGGTAAATACTACCTTGCCTTCACAGAAACACCATCCCCTCAGTTTGATACAACACTGTGAAGAGTATTATCATATACATCTTCAAGAAGATGTATGAAAAAGAGGATAGTGAGGTCTGGGAGAAGTTGTATGTTTGTTGAAACAGCTCCTTTAAATGATACAGCAAAGCCATCTGTCTTCCATCTCTCACTTTGAGAAACACTGAAGTAGGTGACTTGATATTGTTGACTCAAGTTCTGTGATCCTGTTGGGTGATAGAAACAACATTCTAGCAACTAAGCATCTAATATTTCAGTAAATCTGTCTTTGTTAAATGTGTTTCTTTCTCGGTCAATCAAAAAAAAAATAAGTGTCAGGGGTGGGAGTGGGGAAAAAATGTCAACGACCCATCTACTCTTACAAACAATCTGCATATTACTTTAAATAGTCTCCTGCCCTTGAGGAGCTTATAATTTTAAATTGTCATAACTTAATACCCTTCATTAGTTCTTTGGAAGTAAATGAGGCTTTTAAAGCTACTTGTCTTCAAATTTCTCAGTCCTTAAAGAAACTTGTCACCCACGTTTTAAGTTTTCATTTTCATGTTCTTTGAAGGCATTCAGTGCTGTCCATTCTCTATAAGAAAAGGTCATTGTGATTTGCAATTCTGGTAGGCATAAAACACAAAAACTGTGCGGTGGAAAAAGGAAAACAATCTCAGCAGCTGGAAGAATAATGTCAGCACATCATCACACTCCTACTGCTACAAAATATTATAAATCATTTTGAAAATGTTATCTCTCCAACAGCCAAACCAATTTTAACTGATGATCTTGTTGGCATAGTGTTGGGGATAGAACAAATTAAGTAATACTGTTTCACAGTGTCTGTATGTGGCACTCACAGAAAAATATTCTAGCCAAATGAGATTTTAAATGAAATATATTTCTTAACTAGGAAGATAAACAGCTAAATTATTAGTTCATATACCATTTGTAGATTTTGTAACTACAAAAAAAAGCCTTTTAATTACCCAAATGATCAAACATAATTTAGAAAAATGTATGTGGAACTGTTTCAAAGTGATTGTTTGAAACATGATTTGTATGGCTTAGTGACCTCAGACCTGTCAAAAACTGAGACCCCTTATAACTATACCATTCTACCAAATAGCATCCTACTAGAGCAAAATGGAAGTCTACGTAGGAATATGTAAGCCCTATTATAACATCTATTTCTGGAAGGGCTTTAAGTCAGATTTATTGAAATATAAATTATATATTAATAGAATTCACATATATTTTTCTAAGCAAAATGCAACAACCACCACTATCAAAATACAAACATTTCATATAGTTCTTTTTAAATATAGTATCCATACTAAAGTTGGTATAACTTTTCAAAAACAATTAAGTCAAGACCTGTGACACTTTCTCCAGATTAAGAAATAGAACTTCTAGCACTATAGAATGTACTCTTTATGTTCCTCTCCAAATCATTTTCCCCCACCAAAAGTAACCTTTATTTTGACCTCTATTACTAGCAGTTTGTCTTGTCATTTTCTTGAAATAGAATTACTCAGCGTAGAAACTTTTTATCTCGTTCTGTTCCCAACCATTTTTTTTTTGAGGACTTCCTAACTTTTTGATATTCTGTGATGCTCTGGGCTCACATATTTTCCCTGGTGATTGCAGGGACTGAAATCACCACTTTCAAGTAATATTGGTTCCTTTTGTTGGTCAATGGTATTTAGAAACCCAGATCTGGGTACTATATATGCTCATTGCTACTTGTGTATTACTGCTTCTAGGCTCTCTAAGCAAATATGTTGACATTGTACGTATATATAATAACCCAAGCATACACACCCATCTGTATTTGTTTTTATATCTGTTTTCATATTTAAAGTCCGTGAATCCAGTGTGATACCCTTGATTACAGCTCTAACCTTCACTCATTTTCATTATCTAAAATGCACTTACTAAACTGCAGTATATTTGTTTATAGTTCCTTTTATCATTAACCCTGCAGTGTCCAGAGGCCAGGCATGGTGGCAAATGCCTGTAAGCAGCAGCCTAGGAAGCTGGGGCTGGGGCCAGGGATCACGGTTCAAGTCCCACCCGGGGCACATAGCAAGACCTAGTTCCAAAAAAATATAGCTGGGCTTAGTGGCATGTGCCTGTAATCCCAACTACCCAGGAAGCTGAGGCTGGGGATTGCTTGAGTCTGTGGTACCCTGGACAACATGAGCCTGCGGTTCCACAGGCAAAAAATAGCGAGACCTAATCTCAAAAGCAAAAAAACAAAAACAAACAAACAAAAAAACACTACTGTGTCCAGTTAGAATGAAACAGGACAAACCTGGGGGACTGGGAATGACCCAGTTGGTGGGTCCTCACCTGTGCTTTTAAGAATACAATAATTATCTCAAAAGCAGATACACATCAAAAACAATACTGACAATGTTTATTTACACAGAGTATAAGAAAAGGCAGAACTGACAGAATTTACAGACTTGCACATGGTCAGATGACAACAGTTCTACCCCAGATAGCATTTACCAACTAGAAATCAAGGTCCACACTGCAGTCATGCACAACAAACTGGCAGCTTCTCCACAAATACCCCTCCTCACCTGTGGTTTACTTTTTTTTTTTCCATGCTTTTTAAAAATTTTTATTTGTTTTTTATTTTTTGAAATTTCTTACATAGATAAATGGTTGCTGGGATTCCTTCCCTCCCCTCTCGTTGTTTGATGATTTATGTTCAGTCCTTAGGTCTCTCTTCCTTTTCTGTGGTTGTGTCTATTTGACAGGGGAGGGACTGTGTTCCTGGTACACAGCATTCTGTGCGTCAAGGATTGTAGTCTTAGCTTTGCATTGGGCAGCCTGTCCATGCTCTTTTGAGGTTTAACAATGTCTTCTCATTGCTGGCTGCCCATTCCAGTCTATTCTCCCTGTATATCCGTTGCCTCTTCACCCCGCAGCTCTGCCTTCTGGCTTGGGGGACCTTGCTCCCAGCCGTTTTCTGTAACAAGGTTTCTCAGTGAGGGTAGGCATCCACCGATGGCCTTTGTGGATCATCTCCACTTCTCCATTTGCAGATTTGTTGCGGAGCCAATTACCTGACTCTGTGGACTTCCTCTCCCACGGTGTAGGGAGGGGCTTCTTGTTTTCTTGAGTAGCATATCCCGAGATGGGGTTCATTCATTCCTGATGAGTTTGTAGGTGCATTTCTATGATAAGTCTTCACCATGGTCGTTTCTCTAGTCCATTATCTTCTGTTTCTCCGTGATCCTTCTCCTGCGTCCTGCCCAGTTGTATTGGCAGGATCCTTATCTGGTCCCTTATGCATTTCTATGTCGCTGTTTGCAGTGTTGTTGTTTTTCTTAGTCCTGAGGACTAAGTGGAGTGAGAATGAATCGGCAAGATCATCCCCCCCCTCCCCACCATATTCCCAGACCCTGAGGAGATCTTATCTTGCCCTATCCGGGTCTCCAGGCCCAACCCCCACTGTGGGCACATACTGATCAGGGTATGATCAGGGCATGCGCAGCTCCCACAGGCCAAGCTGGCTGGAGCTTCCCAAGCCAGTGCTTAGGCCCTTGGTTTAATTTTCAACCCCACCCCCCCAGCAAGTTATCTGCAAACATTCCCCTCTGCCCCCTTTTCCCATCAGCCTCCAATTGGGATGGATTCTGCAAAACTCTGCCTTCTACTATCAACTTGACTGTGAACACCACTTAACTGACTCAGAGTTTCCTCTTATAAACTGTTATTTAAAGATATTTAGTCTTGTTCTTTTTATGCATATAAGTATGGTTACAGTATTCATTTGTAATATAGTTAGTTTCATTTGCTAGAGTTTCCATTCCATTTGGTTTTTGTTTTTTTTCCATTTTGGTTTCTTTGGATATCTGGGTTGGTTGTTTGGTTTTGTTTGTTTTTACCACATAAAATTCACTCTTTGTGTTGTGATGTTCTATATGTTTTAACAAATGCATAAGGTCATCTATCACTCCTTATGGTGTAATGTTCTATGCATTTTAACAAATGCATGGGATCATGGAAACACCACTATAGATGCGATACAGAATTGTTTCATTTAATTTTACAAAATGATCAAATTCTGAACAAATTTGTACTACTAATAGCATATAGAATGACTCTAATTGTTTCCATCTTTGCTATCATATTACTCATCTTTTAAATTTTATGTACTAGTTATATGTACTAATATCTGTTATGTCTGTACTAATATTGTAGGTACTGATATCTGTATTATGTAGGTACTAATCTCTACATGTACTAACATCTCACTGTGACTATAATTGTAATTTTCCTGTTGTGCTGAGGTAGGTACAGTATATCGCTGTGTTGTTTTATAATTTAACAGTCTGCATACAGGCCTTATATGAGATAAATATGCTACATCTATCTTCTATGGTATGTCTTTTCATTCTTCTTTGAAAGTTTGGTAAATAAAGGTTTTTAACTTTAATATATTTCCCCTCATGGGCAGTGCTTTTTGTGTCCTTTTAAAGAAAATCTTTGCATATTCCAAACTCATGAAAATATTTTCCTAACTTTTCTTCCCTATAATTGTATTCTTTTTACTCTTTTCATCTAGATTTACAAACCTTCTAGAATTAGAATTAGTTTTATATGTGACAATGGGGAGAGGGCATAATTCATTTCTTTTATGCATGTGAATAGCTAATTGACCCATTATCATTGGTTGAAAAAGTCATCCTTTCTATAACTAAATCTGTACCTTGCTATATTTCAGATAACCTTAAATTTGGCAGTCTTTTTCTAGACTGTCTCTTCTAGTCTCTTGTTCTCTCTCTCCCTGCTTCAGTTTTTTTCTATCTGGTAATTTCAGACTTCCAACTTTTGCTTCATGATTTTACTGACTTTTCTGAGTTCTTTGCATTTCTACAGTTTCTATGTTGCCCAGGATAGTCCTGAACCCGCAGACTCAAGTGATCCTTAGCCTCAGCCTCCCAGGTAGCTGGGATTACAGGTGCGTGCCACCACACATTACTATTTTTTTGAGACTAGGTCTCACTATGTTGCCTGGGGTAATCTCTAAACCAGGGACTCAAGTGATTCTTAGCCTCTGAGTCCCAAGTAGCTGGAATTACTGGTGCGAGCCACTGTGCCAAGTCAAAATACTGTAATCTTTACTAGAATTTTTATACAGAGTACATGCATATGCGAAGCAAAAGTTAATTGAAACCTTTTTAATATCTTGTCTTTCGGTTCAGGGTATTTCCCTCTATTAACTTACATGATCTGAAATTTCTCTCAGAAAGTTTACTGTTTCCAGTTTAATGGTCCTGTGTGTATATCTATTTTAAGATGCCGGGTTATTTGTGCTTATCCATTTTTAAGGGGTATCTAGACTTCAGGATTTTTTAACTTGTAAATAGATTTTTTATAACCTTGTCTTCACATATTCATAATATCTTTTGAGTCTTTTAGATTTCTTAAGTATATAATATTACCATCTTTGAATGTGTTTCATTTTTTTTAATTATTCTGCTTTTCTTTTTCTTTTCTTACCGCAGCAAGTAGTAATCTCAATATAAGTGAAATGGGTATAGTAAGCATCTTTAACTCAGTCTCAAATGAAATACCTTCATTATTTCATCAAAACGGTTTTTCTATAGATTCTCTCAGATAAGTTTTCTGCATCTGTGAAAACTATGCTTTCCCCCCACTTTTTGTTTCAACATGTGAATTATAGCAATGATCAGCTTGCTTTGTATTCTTGGAATAATCCCTATATAGTTTTTATATTCTTTCAATATATCATTGGGTTTTAATGTGATGATTTAATTAGATCAGATTTTTGCACACATGTTCAGATAAGGATTTGTCTTATAATTTTCCTTTCTTGTATTAACTTTGTTTGGGATTGGTAGAAACATGTGATAACCTTATGAAGTGAATTAGAATGTGCCATTCTCTATTCTGAAAGAGTTTAATAAGATTGATGTTATTTTTATTTAAATGTTTTAAAGAATTCACCCATCAAAATATCTGAACCTGGATAAAACTTTTAGGATGATTTTTCGATCCAGTTTCAGCTTCTTTAGTAAGCAGGAATGTTTTTTTTTTCTTCCTACACACAGTTTTTAAAAGTTTTTAAAGAATACCCATTTTAAAACTGTGTATTTAAATAATTTCCTCACTTAGATATTCAAAATAGTAATTAACATAAAATTGTAATATGCTGTCATCATTCTAATTGCTGTAGATCTGTAATGATGTGTTCCTCATTATTTTCCTGATCTTGGACATTTGTGCTCCTTATCTTCCCCTTGATTTATTTTACTTTGGATTTTCCAAGAGGTAGGTGCCAAGATGAGGGCAGACATTCAAGAGAGTTAAATAATAGACTAGGAGCCAGAAGAGGAGGCAGAGAAACCATTTCAAACTGTAGTTCAGGTCTGACCCCCCTGCATTGCAGAGGGAAGGATTCAAAGTTGGGCAAAATATGTTGACATTCAGGTATGGTTAAGTTTAGGTAAGACCAGTGGGGAATCCTCAAGCCAGAGTTCCCCTTCAAGCACAAGTTACCCAAAGGAGACCCACCTCTCTCAGAAACAGTTTTCCAATGCATTTCTGTTGCACTCAGTCCCATACTTGTCAGTGTAGCATCAGCTTGAATGCAGTACTGGATTCAGAGGATAGCTGGAACCATTAGCAATTAGGCTCAGTGTGGCAGATCTGCTCTACATGTTTTCATGACCAGCACAAAGTTTATCAGTTTTGTTAGTCTTACAAAGAACATTTCTGTCTGTTAATTTTCTCTACTTTGCTCATTTTTAAATTTCTGACATTTACTATTTTCATCATTCTGTTTTCTATATAATTTTGCAGCTTTTTATATTTAATTTTCATTATTTTCAGCTCAAAATGCTTTCTAATTCCCTTGTAATTTTGTCTTATAAGTTATTTAGAAAGTTTTGCTTAATTTCCAAATGTTTGGAGATTTTATAAAATCATTTGTTCATGATTTTTTTGTTTAATTTCATTTTGGTAAGATATATTGAATGATTCTTATTCTCAAGTATGTTGAAATTTTGTGCCTACTGTATTTTCAATTTTATACAAATTCTTTGCATATTTTAATAGACTTAATATGCTGACATTCTTAAATATGCTTTTCTATTTATATATGCAGTTAGATCAAGTTTGTTAAATTTGTTGTCAAGATTATTTATGTTCACGTTCAGTTTTTATCTGTTTTTTAAACCTGAATAATTATGAAGTATTTCATAGTTTTGCTCTGACTAAGCAACTTCTTGGTTTTGTTGGAAAATTTTTGTTTTCTTTTCGTGAGCTCTGTATTAAGAGCTGTATTCTCTGGGCTCCTTGTAGATAACATTACTTTTTCAATTCTCTTTTGCTGAAAAATCAACTGTTGGTCTTATTCTTGCTTTTATTTTCAGTAATCACATTTTTTTATTTTCTGAATTATTTAATTTATTATTGATTGCAGCTCTACTGTATAATCCTCTGTGGTTTTTAATGTATTAATTATTGTGATAAATTACTTTTCAAAAAACTACATCTCAGTCATCTCTGGGCCTGTTTTGTTTTTGTGTTGATCTCCTTTTTCTGTGGGACATTATTTCATTGGCTTACCTAATGATTTTTCATTAAGTGCTAAACATTTCTGTAATAAATTATATCATTTCTACCAATGATAATGTCTTCTATACAAGGCATTTTGAGTAAAGACAAACTCAAGGGCTGAGGCAACTCAAGGTTTTGTTGTAATTTTTATGTAAGGTCTACTTCTTATTTGCTATTCTCCTATGCTATACTTCTCTAAAATTTCAACTAAAATCATAGGGTATATTCTAAAACCCCTGCTCCTTAGTGGGTTCTAAACTACAACTTTTATCCTTTTTGTACCACACAACTGCCAAAACACTAACCTGCTTATTTTCTTGACTCGTCCTATTTCCTTTTTTTTTTTTTTTTTTTTTTGAGTCTAGGTATTGCTTTGTTGCCCCCAGGTACCACGGACTCAAGCAATCCCAGCCTCAGATTCCCAGATAGCTGGGATTACAGGCACGCGCCACCACGCCCAGCTATTTTTTGGGACTAGGTCTCGCTGTGTTGCCCGGAGCAGGACTCGAGCCGTGTTCCCTAGCCCCAGCCGCTTCATAGGCTGAAGCTTACAGGCACGAGCCACCGTGCCCGGCTCATCCTATTTCCTTATAAATTTAGGGAATACCTCAAACAGAAAGCCTATGTAGCACCGTATTTCATTACATTTTCTTACCACCCCTGAAAATTGCCAAAATTTCAGTATGCTTGTCTCTTTTAGTATTAGCACATAGCACATTACCTAGATTTTCAGCCTCTTACCTAGCACCACAAATTTGTAAATACCCTGAGATTTTATAACATCAACCTTGCTCTTTAAGATTCTTCTTTCTTTTTTTTTTTTTTTTTTTTTTTTTTTTTTTTTTTTTTTTTTTTTTTTTTTTTTTTTTTTTTTTTTTTTTTTTTTTTTTTTTTTGAGACTAGGTCTCGCTATTTTTGCCTGTGGAACCGCAGGCTCTCGTTGCCCAGGGTACCACGGACTCAAGCAATCCCCAGCCCAGCTTCCCAGGTAGCTGGGATTATAGGCGCACGCCACCACGTCCAGCTATTTTTTGGAACTAGGTCTCGTTACTGGCCCCAGGCGGGACTCGAACCGCGATCCCTAGCCCCGGCCGCTTCATAGGCTGAAGCTTACAAGCACGAGCCACCGTGCCCGGCCAGATTCTTCTTTCTTGAGAATTTTGCCCATCACATCCTGTCTACATTGGCAGATCTCATCCATTCATTAATTTTTTTAATTTATATATTGTTCATTAAGATAATATTGAATACCCTCACCAGATATTGCCACATAGTTTACCAACTACCAATTTACCTGTACTCCATACCATAATCTGTTATGCTGTCTTCCCTTATTTTTAATTTTTTTTTTAGTTTTGCAGCTTTCCTGACAGTTTATAATAGAGAGTTGGTTTGTTCTAAGTTATGGCATTAGAGCCTAGATTAAAGCCTATTTTCATTTTTTTTATAAAATAGAAAATATATGGCCCAAGAAAATTAAGTGGACTCATATATTCATCCAATAAGATTTTTAACATCCCAAAATTAAGAGACTAAAACAGTTGCCTATATTCATTTTTTTTATAAAATAGAAAATATATGGCCCAAGAAAATTAAGTGGACTCATATATTCATCCAATAAGATTTTTAACATCCCAAAATTAAGAGACTAAAACAGTTGTAGTATAACCTAGCATCTTGAATCCCAGGTCTAGTCTAATCTGTTCTATCATATTGCCTCATTTATTTACAGTATGGTTCTTAACCAGAAGTGACCTTTTATCCTCTTATTTTGGTTGTCCCAACTAGGCAGATGGTGGAGGTAGGAGAGATAGAGGAATTCCACTAGCATCTAGTGGATACAGGCCAGAGAGATCCATAATCCATAATCCAGAGAGATCTGTAATCCATAGAATCCATAGCCACCTACACCAAAGAATGACCTAACTTAAAATATCAATAGCATCAAGTTTGGAAAGACCCTGACTTCCATTGTATCTTAGAATGCTTACATTATGCTTCAGACTCTAGATTTAAAAGATTGCTGTATAAGTTAGCATCCTTACACTTAACCACACGGAAGTAACAGGTCAGTACTAATAGATTTCAGTATGATAAATCTTGATCCAAGAAAGTGTTATATGATCTAGTCCATACTTAGTTAGCTTTGTTGCCAGGAATAACTGTCAAATAATCTCCATTTCTAAGACAGCTTTTTAGTTAAAATTTGTTTGAGCTAGGAAACAATCTGCTGTGGAGGTACATATGCATATCTTTTAAATGTATTTCATGCTTAGATATCTAGATGATAGCTACATTAACCTACACATGTATATAGGTTATATAAACACATTAGCATAATTGATTCTTATAAAATATATCCATCTTCTTTTAAAATCTCAAATAATAAATTTCTGTAATTGAAAGTTCTTGCATAAAATATAATTCAAACAGATATTTATTTAAAAGATATATTGCTAAATGTTTTTTCAGAATAATTATTGTTTCTACCCAGTGAGTGATTCTTCTGAAATTCGATTAGACTCTAAAATTCATTTTTCAGAACATTACAACTTGGCATCAGAATTTTATTTTGGCTGAAACACTGCATGCAAGTTTTTGGCTCAGATAGAAATCTTTGGAGGTGTAGCAGAAAAGTCTGATTCAGATAGACAACTGAACAGCTAAAATTTTCCTTTGCTAAAAGGAATTGTTGCATATTGAATACAAAAAACTGTACTTAAATAAAAACTTAGCTATTGCCTTATTCCTTTGAGCCTCTGCCAAGATGATTTATCCTAATTAAGCTTCTTTAGAAGTTCATATTCCTTTGATTCACTAATTTTTTAATGTAGCCCAATAAAAGCCAGCATTCCTGAAAATTTTCTCAACTTTGTTTAGTTTTGGGCCATAAAGATTTTTTAGCATTTCTTTGCTTTAGCTATTTTAAGTTCTTAACTTTAGAATATGTCTGGTTTAATAATCTAAAACCTCAAAAAAATCTTCAATTTTTTAATCAAGTTAATAATTTGACACTTAGACATCTGTTTGATTTATTATAATAAATTTTGCCTGTACTATCAGTTATTTACTTAAGTCCTATAATTCAACCATGCTCCCTATAATGAAGAGAAAATTTTTTTATTGTTTTGTGAATAAACAGTAAGTTCACATGGTTCAGAATTCAAGATGTGCATTAATTAAGACTTTAACTGTCTAGTACTTATGAGGAAGTAATCAGTTTTTCAATATTAGCATGATCATAATGAAAGCAGGCAATCAGGGTATAAGGACCATACCTGGCCGAGACAATCAGGGAACAAAGATACCAGGACTCTCAAGAAGCAGGTTTATTAGTACCAGTACTGATTCAGTGGATTCGTAGTCAAAGGCTGAGTACCCCTAACAAGGGAACTATGAATTTATATACACATTACATGTATTGATGTCCCAGATGGTCTGTCACTGGTGGTAGCACATGACTAGACATGGCGAAGACAGAATGAGGAAGATTCAAGGAAAAATTAGACTGTATACCAGTAAACTGAGTCAGTGAGTCATATGTTGTCTATCTAAAACCCCAGGCTCTATTTCTTAGGTTACTGTGCTTCAGCGTACTTTAGGGTATTATGCTTTCAACTTCATACTTCAGTATCATACTTCAGTAAAAACATCAAAATGCACATATTTCTGAGAATGAAAGAGGCTTCTATTAATTATTATTAATTATATGAGCAAATCAGTCCATATGATCACAGCAAATCAGTGATCATACTGATCACTATAAATATTTAAGCAAACATATTTGGTAAAATGAATTCTTGCATTACTTAGGATTTTTGGACGATTATTTCTAACATTTCTTTCAATTCAAAGATTCTTGAAGTACTAAGAATTTCCCAGATAATATAGAACTTGAGGAAGTCAAGGAGTCTGTAACTTCAAGCATGATAAGTTCAAGGGGCAAGACATCAGTAGATAAAACAGTAAAATAACAGAAATGGATTTCAAATCAGTATTTCATTGAATGTCTACTCTGCATCAAGTATTGTAAATAAGACAAAAGTGTGTTTACTTAAAATTTAAAAAGAGCAATGTAATCCAGTAATATAAGATACATATAACTTTTATTAACTAGTGTTTATAGGAGATCAGTAGGAGCAAGAAGCTGGGGAAACTTTCACAAAGGAAGTTATGTTTGAACTAGGCTTGAAGAACACTTTCACTTCTTGTGAATTGAGATTACAGAGATAATAATAAGATCAAAAGATAAAAAAGGTATGATATATCACAAAGAACAGCAAATACTGGGGAGGGAGGGATAAACATAAGCTTGATAGCTTATGGTAGATTGTGATGGACCTTTGAATGCAGTGCTAAGTACTGGGCAATATATGATTAAGTGCTTAACAAACACAGAAAAGGAAACAGCCATTTTGGGCTGAGAAACATTTTGTTGTCGGTTAAAAATAGTCCCCAAAAAGAAAGAACCTACACTTCCATTTGTTTATAGAATTGTGTTATGGAGGGATCAACAAATAGTAAAGATGAAGATTTTTTTTTAGTTAAATGTCAAAGAATATAAGCTGCAATAATTCTTTAAAAAACTATTAGTGATGAATAATCCCATGGGCTTCAAGTGAGAGAAATAGCAAGTTTATAGCAAGTCTTTCTAAAAGTATTGTTGCTCTTTAGTAAGTTTTTTTTCCCTTAATTCAGGAAAAAGAGTAAGTAAGCCATTAATAAAATGTATGGTGATAGCAAACTAGGAATTACTCTGTTAAATAAATTATAGAAATTAAGATAATAAATTTGGGAAGTTAGAAACTCAAAATAATGTTTAAAGTAAAATAAACCCCATTTTTAAATCATCATAGAAGCATCAGATAATATTAGAGAAATATCTCCATTCCAGGAGATATTCCTAGGCTAGGGGTCTAAGTGGTAAAGTCACCTAAAATTTAGAGAGTTGGAAGATGTCTTCATTAAAGAGTCTACATTTGTAAGATGTATAATGTGATTATATTCTATGATTCAATGTGCATCATTATGTAGAGAAGTGTTTTAGATCTTGTGCTTTAATTTTCTATAAAGCACTCTCCTGTTACTCACATTTTAATGAAGGAACTGTTCTAAAAGTGTCTTATTCCCTCTAGATGTTCCCTCAAATTCCCTCAAATTTCTAGAGGGTATCTCCAGTCTTAAGCAAGATTGGATGAAGAACAGTGGGTGGAGGCCTAGACAAGAAGGTCTAATCCCTGGAACAATTGTATGACTTCCTAACAAGGTTTATATTTCTGTTCAAATTTTTGGCTAACCTGAATCTGCCCATGAATCCTAGAAAGCAAACCATGACCTTGAATTGTGTACTGCAGTAAGATTTACCATCTTGTTTGCACCATCAACTATGTGGTGTGATTACTATGAAAGTTCAGCAGTGCTGTTTGTTATGATCAAATAAACAAAACAAGTTTTGTAGCTAGCTGTTCTGGAGTCTGTTAAAGCATTCAGGCCTTTGACCCTCTTAGAAATACTTAGAGACTTTTAGAATCTTGACTCTAGCTATTTTGAGAATTTGACTCAGAAAAGCTTTCCTTTGAAATGACCTCAAATTTTAAATTTTTATCTTAATATTGCTCCATAAAGGATATCTCTCTTCAGACAACATTGGATGTTTTGAAAGTACAAAAGGCAGTTTAGGGAGGGGGAGGAGGATAAGAGACAAAAGTATTTTTTTTTTAATTTAACAGTTGGCTTCAGTTAACTTTTAAAAACTGCTTGTCAGTGTGTCAGCATAAAAAGTGAATCATAAAGAGTTTCTTTATCACATAATAGCAAGAACCCA
Source organism: Uropsilus gracilis (assembly GCA_004024945.1). Taxonomy (NCBI): domain Eukaryota; kingdom Metazoa; phylum Chordata; class Mammalia; order Eulipotyphla; family Talpidae; genus Uropsilus; species Uropsilus gracilis. The sequence goes on from PVHY01000399.1 coordinate 195,125, forward strand.
ACCCAGAATCACACTTGTAAACATCTCTAAAGCATAGAGGTTTTTTGTCAGCATTAACAGTACTGACATTTAAGCTGAGATCTGTTGCAACCCAGCTTTCCATGTGTTGCTATGTATTTGGTGGTCTCAATTCAGCTTCAAAATATATCTTGTTATTTTTCTTCGAGTTATCCTGAATTTTCCCTAACAGAAGAAAATAGAAATAATATATGGATACGATTGGAGTGATAATATTACTTCCGATGACTCATGCCAACCTAAAAAGTTCAGGGTGATGACCTCTTGTGCTGTTTCTGTCTTTCATAAGCCAAAGTTATGATAAATTAGCTTATAGTAAGTTAGATTAATGGACCAACAAAGAGGCATAGTGGTTTGGTTAAATAGGAAAGTCAGAAATACAGAGCCAGAAGAGACTGAATAAAACTTAACCCAGGTGGGACAGATATTGAGATAAGATGTTCTAGACACAGGACTTGGTAGCAAATCTGGCATTAAGTCAGTCAAAGGGCATACAGCAGCCTGTGTTATTCCAGCATGAACATAATATGTAATCTGGGAGTGGTAATGGGAAATTCTTAAAACCTCTTTCTCAGAAGGTCACCAGTGTCATTCAGAGAGGTCTGTTCTTATATAAAAGAAGCTATATCTGTCTTAGTGGGGAAAAAAAAAGTTACCAGGAGCTGGCAAGCATTAAAATGTCTAGCAAACACCTTGGAATAAAGAGCATACCCATTTTAGAAGGTGGAGACTAGAATGTTAAGGATCATCAGTCAAGGATAGAGATGCTAGACTGAAGCTCAGTCCAATTCCCAGGACTGATTGGTGCAGAAGACAACTTATTGAAGTAGAACAAGACCTTTGCAGTCACAGTTGGGCCACAGCAGCTTACTTCTGAATGTCTAAAGTAATTCCATGACTTCCATGACGTAGCCTTGATATGTAGTCTGGTCTTATTGGGACTTGGAACTGATACTCCACTCTGCGATTGTAACTTGAACCTGGGAAAAACACGTGGATTAAAATGAATAAGAATCTCATTCCAGCAAAATTAGGGCTTGAAATATCAGCAAACAAAATATCTAAATGTATTCATGAGGAAAGTAACTTGCTACTTGTTTAACTATAACAATATTAAATTGAACTATTACTATTGCTTATAACATACTGTGTGGGGTAACACTGGATTCAAAAGTATAGGGCCTTTACTTCAAACAGCTTATACTTAAATCAGGAAGGTGAGTTGGATATTAAAGAACAATGAATAGAAAGGATAATGTAAATTTGCCCCAAGTATGTGCCATAGAAATAATGAAAGTATTAATTAATGTTATGCTAATGATCCAGAAGCAATATATTTAAAAAGTGACATATAGACTGATTTGTGGATTTAAGTTTTTGATGCAAATGAAAACTAGACATGACGTTAGAGATTATCTGATATAACTTGTGCCTGTGGGAGAAGTTTTGCTTAGTTATGTATAGCTTTTCTTTTCTTTTTTTTTTTTTTTTTTTTTTTTTTTTTTTTTTTTTTTTTTTTTTTTTTTTTTTTTTGAGACTAGGTCTCGCTATTTTTGCCCGTGGAACCGCAGGCTCTCGTTGCCCAGGGTACCACGGACTCAAGCAATCCCCAGCCTCAGCTTCCCAGGTAGCTGGGATTACAGGCACGCACCACCACGCCCAGCTATTTTTTTGGAACTAGGTCTCGCTATGGGCCCCAGGCAGGACTCGATCCGCGATCCCTAGCCCCTGCCGCTTCATAGGCTGAAGCTTACAGTCACGAGCCACCGTGCCCGGCCCTATGTATAGCTTTTCTAAAGGACAACTTGAAGTACTTATCAAAAGCTTTAATATATGCATAGCCTTTGATACAGTAACCTGCAAGAATTAGCCCTTTAAAAATTTAGCGTATGCACAAAGATGCATGCAGAATGTTCGAGTAGCATTATTCTTAATTTCTTTTAACTTCTCATTTTGCAGCAAACAAGTTGCAAATATGGAGATTTTCCATATATCCTTAATGCAGCTTTCCTAAACATTAACATCTAATATAACCACAGTATAATTATCAAAACCAGCAATTTTTATATCACATGAAAGTATTGATAATACTAATAATGCAGGTATTATTCAGATAATTTAACCCACTTATACTCTTAGGTTTAGGATACAACACTCACATATTAGTCAATTTATCTTACTCTCTTACAGTCTTACTAATTCATCTTACTCTCTTACAGTCTTACTCTCTTACAATCTCAAACAATAGTGCTTTGACATTTTTAAGAGTACCAGCCAGTTATTTTGTAGAATGTCTCTTGATTTGAGTTTGATTAGTATTTCCTCATGGTTGAATTCAGCTTTATACATTTTAGGCAAGAATACCATAGAAATGACATTATCCTTTTCTCAGTTTATCATTTCAGGAGGCATATGATATTAATTTGCCTCATTTGTGGTGACATTAACTTGGTTTCATTCCTGTATTTTTTATGCCAAATGTGGAGATATATGAATATTTTCTTATTTCCCTGTTATTTTTTCTATTTGAAAAGTGGCACACTTTTGATATTCTTTTGCACTTTGTTTTTTCATTTTATAATCTGGAAATTTTTCTATATCACTTAATAGTGATCTTATTATAAATGTTCATCCATATTCAACCTTAGAGAATTTATTAATATATCCATAAGGTAGAAATTGACTTTCTCATAGAATTGTTCTTAATAATATGGAAAAGATAGACACATTCATATATTTCTATAAATTTTTATGTTTTGTAAATTTTATGTTTTCAATGTGGATCCTACTTTTGTTAACTTTTTTTCTCTAGAAAAGGTTCAAGTTGGCACCAAGTGGCATGCCTAATACTAGATAGAAAATATGCAGTCTTACTGATTTAAAGAGCATAGTAAGAGTTTGAGTTAACTACATCAAAGAAACTCTAAAGAGAAAATAATCCTAAACTCTGTATTTGAAAACCTGCCAATTTTCAAAAAAAAAAAAATAATTAAAAATAATAATTAAAAATATCAACCTGCCAGTTCTCTGGATGACCTTTGAATTACTAATGTGCAAGTTAGTTTCTAGCAGCTCTGCTAAGGCTAAAAGATATTTATGTTGTCTTTTTTTTTTTTTTTTTGAGACTAGGTCTTGCTATTGTTGTTCGTGGAACCGCAGGCTCACATTGCTCGGGGTACCACGGACTCAAGCAGTCCTCAGCCTCAGCTTCCCAGGTAGCTGGGGTTACAGGCACGCGCCACCACTCCCAGCTATTTTTTTGGAACTAGGTCTCGCTACATTGCCCCAAGCGGGACCCAAACCGCAATCCCTGGTCGTCGCAGTGGCTTCTTAGGCTACTGCTTACAGGCACGCACCACTGTGCCAGGCAATGTTGTCTATTATTGAGATACATAGTTTAGAATTCGAGTATGGCCAAGTTTAACTACCTACTCTATGTATAAACCATGTTGTATCTGTCGCAACTATTAAACATTGCAAAGGAAACTGTACACTCAATGTAAACAAATAGACATGGTTGCATCCCACTAAAACTGTTTAGTAGTTTGCCAGCAACTACTCAACATTCATTTACAATATTCAGGTAAAACATGAAAGAAGCATGCATACTGAAGGAAAAAAATAACCAACTCTTAATTCCTGATGTTCAAAGTAATAGGTAGGAAATTTAAGACAATTATTTTAATTAAATTCACAGGAATATATTCTCCTATGATTGAACAATTAGAGAAAATTTCAGCAGGGAAATTGAAAGTTTAAACGATGGAAATTCTAGATCTACAAAATGTAATTTTGTAGTAAAAAGCTCACTAGATGTTCATTCAGCACTTATAAGTGAGAGTAGAACAAGCAAACTTGAATATAGATCTGTAGAAATAATCAAGCCTCAAGAATAGAGAGAAAATATTGAAACATAATGAACAGAACCAATCTGTTGAAAAATATCAAATGTCCTATAAATGCATAATTGGAGACCCAGAGAGGAAGGAGAGAAAGAATGGCTCAAGATAAATATTTCATGAAATAATAACTGAAAGTTTTCCAATTCTGATCATAGATATGAACTGATATTTTGATAAATTAGTGAAGTGCAAGCAGAATAAGTACAAAGAATACAATGACTAAATTTATTCTCATCAAACTATTGAAACCATTGAAGATATTGAAAGCTGCTAGAGCAAAATAGTACAATAATTGTGACTGCCTATTTATCATCAAAAAAAAAAAAATCAAACAAGAGTTGAAAAAAATTTAATGTGTTGAAATAAAACTGACAACCCAAAATTTTCTATGCAACAAAATATTCTTTCAAGGATAAAGATTAAATATTTTCATATAAATAGTATAATCAAGATATTTTTGTATAGAAAATAGCATATGTGGGAGAGAGATGTCAGATCACTTTTTGAAGGAGTCAGCATTTACAAAAAGGAAGTATGTCAACTTAATAATTCAGTCCACAAATGTCCACAAATTAGTAACTTAAAAAAATAGCAGTTTTATTTTCTCAAGTAAGGCTCGGCTCAGCTGGGCAGTTTTCTGCTGCTTTTGACAGTGGCTACATGTGTAGCTATATTCAACCAGCGTGTTTGATACGGGCTAGACTCATTAGGGATGAGTTCAACATTCTTCCTTTGTCCACTGAGTCAGTGTCAGTATTCCTGTGGGAAGGCTTCCAATTTTTATGCTTATCTTTGTATGTTTATACTTCAGTAAAAAGTCTACTTTCAAAGGGGATATAAAAATAGAGACTATGCTTTTTAATAAATAATGTAGCAAAAATAGACTGCTCAATATTCCAGAAAATAGAAGTGCTTCTCTATAGCATAGAGGTTTTTTTGTGTTTGTTTTTGTTTTTGACAAATTAATAGAATGATAAAGCCAGAGGGAAAAAACCTCAGGTAGGATTATATGGCAGTTAGATTTGAAAACATGACTGAAGAATTGGTCTGATTTGAAAGAATGGGAGCCATTAAGGAGTCTTGAACAGGTGGGATGTGATCAAAATAACAGTTCAAGGCCGGGCACGGTGGTGCATGCCCGTAAGCGGCAGCCTAGGAAGCCACGGTGGGGACCAGGAATCGCAGTTCGAGACCCACTCGGGGCACCGTAGCGTGACCTAATCCCAAAAAATAGCTGGGCGTGGTGGTGCGCACCTGTAACCCCAGCTACCTGGGAAGCTGAGGCTGGGGATCGCTTGAGTCCGTGGTACCCCTGGCAACGTGAGCCTGCGGTTCCACAGGCAAAAATAGCGAGACCTAGTCTCAAAAAAAAAAAAAAAAAAAAAAAAAAGTTCAGGAAAAATATTTCCATGTTAGTTTATAAAATGAACAGAAGAAGTTACAATCAGGCAGATCCTTTTGGAAGCAACAGTTGAATATGATCCAGTAAGAATTTGAAATAAGCCAGGCACAGTGACATATGCCTGTAAGCTTCAGCCTATGAAGAAGCTGGGGCTAGGGATCACTGTAGAGACCCGCTTGGGGCAACATAGCAAGACCTAGTCCCAAAAAATAGTTGGGTGTGGTGGCACACGCCCATAATCCCAGCTCCCTGGGAAGCTGAGGCTAGGGATTGCTTGAGTATATGGTACCCCAGGCAACTTGAGCCTGTGGTTCCATGGGCAAAAATAGCGAGACTTAGTCTCAAAAAAAAAAAAAAAAAAAGAAGAAGAAATAATTTGAAATAAAACAGTGAAACTTAATAAAAACCGAAGGTAATAGAATATATTTGTCCCATCTACAGAGCTGGAGGGCCTAGTATCCTCCAAGCACTGGGCAAGGTACTTACTGTATTGGTGGTAGTCTCTGTATTCAAGTAACTTACAATATATGTAATAGAAAATTATAAAGAACTACAGACCCACTTTGTTATAGTGTGCTTTGCTTTATTTGCACTTGAGGGTTTTACAAATTGGGTGTTTTACAAATTGAAGATAATGTGGCAAGCCTGCATTTAGAAAGACTTTTGGAGCCATTTTCCAATAACCTGTAATCACTTTGTTCTTCCATTTCTATTATAAAGTATTTTTAATTAAATTATATAACTTCTTTTAATACATAATGCACATTTCACATTGCAGTGTAGTGTAATCATAGCTTTTATATGCACAGGTAACAAGATCTGTAACTTGTTTTATTGTGAAATCAAACATATTTCTGAGGTATGGATATAAATACATTCATTGTAATGAGAGCTCTAGTGAATGTTTTGGGTGTTAAGAACACAAGAAGAGCAAGCAGCAGTTAAGAATTGCTTTATGTAATATTTAGCATTAGATGGCCATTTAAGGCTCCCAAGCAAGAGGGCAAAGTAAAACACTGTAGACAGAAGAATCAGCAAATACAGTGTCATAGGAAAAGAGTAGAAATAGTTCAGTATGTCTAAATGTACAAAGTAACACATATACAAGAAGCCAGAAAGATAAAGATCTCATCACTAAATGCAAAAGTCACATCATAAGGAAGATTTAATAGAATTTAGTGATGATATGATAAAACATGAAAAGCCCTAAGTTTTTTTTTTATTTTAAATAACTGTAATAATGATAATACAATGAAATGGGGATTCAATATTAAGAACTATAAAACCTATAGATATTCTTTAACTGAGTGGACATGAAGTACCTTAGGGTGTCTTTTTAAGTGTGTGTTAAGAATAGCACTAATGTGTTTCTTGAAATTCTGAACATCAAATACCCTTGGTTCTTAAAACAACCAACAACCTAAAAATGGTCATTAGCCATTGGAAAGTTTTTCAAAATTACAAACTATAAAAGAAAAATCCTCTGAATTAATGTTTTTCTCTACTCAGAAGAAAATACATATAACTACAGAAGAATTAGAATTGCTATGCAAGTTCCAAAGATTTGGTTCTAAATAATCAAATTAATTCTTCTTTCATTTGTTTTAAAATACTGTTATTTCAAAAACCACCAATTAACAAATAATGTTGGAAGTCTGTAATTATGTGTTAATATGACAAAGCTAGCAATCTCCACAGAAGAATAACATTTAGAATGTTTGAAGCTTTGTTGGTATTATGAATCTGTAACTCAAAACTTGCCTAGAAAGTAACCTTTATTGTTCCGTATATATATATATATATATATATATATATATATATATATGTCATTTTGACATATATGTCATTATGTCATATATATATGTCATTATGACATATATATATGTCATTTTATAGTGACAAAAGTCAATGGGTTCAAGCTGTGTTTCCTGAGTTGTTAGAGTAATTGATTAGAAATCCAAGGCAGTCTTTAATACTGTGGATCCAATAAGTGGTTGCCTGGCAGTTTGGAACAGGGAAAGGTAAGAGCTTACTCAGAAGCACAAACAAACTTAGAAGTGATGAATACGCTCATTATCTTGATTGTGGTGTTGACTTAGTGCCTGTATACATATTCAAATTCACCAACTCATTACACAATGAATGTCAAAAAAAAATACTTATCAAATTGTACATCAAAGTATATACACTTTATTATATGGCAAAATGCCTCAATAAAACTATTAATAAAGGAATGACTTTAATCTTAAAAAGTTAGAAGTAATTTTGAATCCTATCCCATTACCCAGATAAAAAAGAGCCAGTTTCACACACATACACACACACACACACACACACATACACACATGCACACACACAATCTGAAGTAATCTAGACCACCTGTGTTATAGTGAATGTTTTTAAACAAGTCTTTAAGTAATACACTTTATTGAATATATATTATGTATGTGCATTTGCAAATATATGCTAATTAAATTTTTTTCTTTTAAGAATGTGAAAAAATCTATGTCTTAAGTGCCCCAGATCATAAGGAATAAATATCGCTTTTCTCCATCTTTATAGACTTAAACTTTTATTAATGAGTTTTTCTTTTGGAATCTGATTCTTTTAGAATCAGAAAATGAATGACTTTCTGACATTCAGAGCAATGTAAACTCTAGTTACTGAAAGTGAATTCTTTTAAGTGTACTCTAGATATTTTGGAAGCCATAGATATTTTCCTAAAATAGTTGAAATTGGACTGTTCTAAAAGAATTGTTCTTTGATGCTTTGGGTGTGGTCTGTAGGATGCCCTTATACTACTGAAGTAAAAATAGGTGAGAGTATTCATACCCTTTTACACAGTAATTGCATTCTTAGTATGTAGATAATCAAAAATACAGAAATCTCTACATATGAAAATTGAAAGCAACCTTAATACAATGTGTAAACTATATTATTTACTTGATGCTAAATATGATGTATCAGTTTAAGACTTTTCTTTTTGTATTATGTTAGACAAAAAATAAACCAGCACAATGGGTTCATTCATTTTATAAAACTTTCTTTAAATTACCAGTTGTTTTTAAAAGCGCATACTCCTTTTAATTAACTGTACAAATTTAGCTACCTTAAAGTAGCATAGACTACTAGTGACTTAAGCTCTAGGGTTTCATTAGTACAGTGATGACTTAATTAACAAATCCTCTACGAACAAAACCTTTTTCCCTAAAACTGGCCATGGTGCAGCAGGCATGAGGGAGGGATCAATTTTCTCTGAGCTAGATTGGTGGCAGCAGGGACTAATGAGGCAGGGCCTTGAGAGTGGCTCTCTCTCAGTTCTAACTCCTCAGGGGTTGGCTAGAGCTGATGCTGAGGGCACTGCTGCTCTCTTGAGACCTACGCAGGCTGGTTACCCAGGTGTTGAAAAAACAATTTCTGTGCCAAGACCATATGTGGCTTTTAAGAGACTCGGCAGGACTCTTGCTTAAGGCAGAGCATTTCTGGTGTGGAATGAGTGGTTAGAAAATAGCAAAGAAGGAATCCCATGTGATAGGAAGCTTCCACTTGTCTTCTATGTGCTGGGTGTACTGCTTTTTCAATTCTTTGTGCTCCTTTTTATGCAACTGTAAAATGAAAGGGCAAATTCATAAAAATATATCTCTAATATATCTTTCAGTTCTTATGAAATATGTCTAAATTAGAAATCAGCAAACTGTACAGGGCAATACAGTAAATATTTTCAGCATTGTAGGTCATACGATCTTAGTCGCAGATGCTCAACTCTGCCTCTGTAATGTGAAAGTAGCCATATGTAACAATACATAAACAAATGAGTGTAATGGAAAAATATTCTTTGTTCATGTGTTGGAAGAGTTAACATTGTTAGAATGACTATTTTACCCAAAGCAATGTACAGATTCAATCTCTATCAAAATTTCTGTGGCTTTCTTCAAAGAAATAGAAAAGACTTTACAGATATTTATATCAAACCAAAATTGACCCTGCATAGCCAAAGTAATTCTGACCAAAAAAGAAGGGTGGGAGTATTGATCACCAAGACTTCAAGCTATAGTGTGCAACTATAGTAGTGAGAGCTGTGATATTGGAATAAACATAGCCATACAGACCAACCAGTAGGATAAAATTGAGAACCCAGAAATAAACCCACACTTACATGGTCAGTTATTTACAACAAAGGAACCAAGAGCATACATTGAAGAAAACGAAGTTATTTCAACAAATGGTGCTGGGAAAATTGATCAGCCATATGCAAAAGGATGAAACTAAACCACTATCTCACACCATGCACAGTAACTTAAAATGATTTAAAGCCCTGAATGTAAGATCTGAAATCATAAAATACTTTGAGGAAACCTAGGCAAAACATTCCAAGACATTGGCCTCAGGAATGTCACTGGGGACTTGAAACCAACAGCAAGGGAAGCAACAAAAATTAACAAATAGGATGACATCAAGCTACCGGCTGGATACAGTGGTGCTTGCCTGTAAGCAGCAGCCTAGGAAGCCGCAGCGGGAACTGGAGATCGCGGTTGGAGTCCTGCCCGGGGCAAGATGGCAAGACCTAGTTCCAAAAAATTATCTGGGCGTGGTGACATAATCCCAGCTACCTGGGAAGCTGAGGCTAGGAATTGCTTGAGTCTGTGGTACCCTGGGCAACATGACTCCACGGTTCCATGGGCAAAAATAGTGAGACCTAGTCTCAAAAACAAACAAACAAAAAAAAAACTGCAGAGTCTGCATGGTAAAAGAAACTATCACAAAAATGAAAAAGACAACATATTGAATGGGAAAAAAGTATTTGTAAATCATACATCCAATAAGCAGCTGATCTATAAGAACTACAAATAGCTTATACAACTTATCAACAAGAAAACCCAAATAAAAAATGGGCATCAGAGCTAAGTAAACACTTCTACAAAAAAGACATACAGATATTCAACAAACATATGAAAAAGTACTCACCATCACTTATCATTTCCCTAATGCAAATCTCAGTCACAATGAGATGCCACCTCACACCCTTTGAGAATGGCCTATATCAAATAGAACAGAAACAGTAGTTGCTGGTAAGAATGTGGAGAAAAAGGATATCTTTTAGACTCTTGGTTGGGATGTATACTGGTCCATCCCCTGTGTAAAACAGTATGGAAGTTGATCAATATATTAAAAATACATTTACCATATGACCTAGCACTTCTACTCTGTGACATATAAGGAATGCAAAAAAAAAAAAAAAAGAATTTAAAGGGGTATGTACACTCCTGTATTTAGGAGTGTACATATTGCAGCACTATTTACAAAAGCCAAATTATGGAAACAACCTAAGGGTCCAACAACACTGGAGTTGGTAAAGTAGAACGGCATATATACACAATGGAATGCTACTCAACTAAATTAAAAATAAATAAAAGGATGAAACCTTGACATTTGTGACTACATGGATGGAACTGGAGGGGATCTGCTAAGCAAAAGAAAAGGAAAGATAAATATAGGTTGGTGTCACTCATGTGGAATACAGAAAAACAGAAGAAATGGACATACCAAACTAAACCTAGATATCTCACTATTAAGGTTACCAGAGGGGAGGGTGGACATTATATTAAATGGAGAGGAAGCCTAGTGAACTTTGGGAGATATATGCTGGTGCTTTGGTGTTGGATATGTTGTGGTAACTTATCTGAAGAGGTGTATACCTGTACCTCTAGATCATATGCACTGTTCTAAACCAATGTTTAGATATATAAACAATAAAATATATGATTTTTTTTTGAGACTAGATCTCGCTATGTTGCCTAGGGTTGTCTCAAACCCACAGACTCAAGTGATCCCAAGCCTCGGCCTCTCAGGTAGCTGGGATTACAGATGTATACCACCACGCCCAGCTTGAGTTTTGAAAGTTACATGAATTGTTCATAATGCTATTTTTATGATAAACTGGAATTCTAATCGGGTATGTAGAAATATCTGTTAAGCCATTCAGTAACTTCTGTTGGATATTTCAAAAGAAAGACTTTTGATTAATTTTATTTTCTTACTTCTTTGTTCATTTTTATACAATTTCTTCCTCAGATTTAGTCCCCATAAATCTCCCACAATTCACATCACCCATGAATCATCACCATAATCCCTTGTGCTCTTCCCTCCCGTTTTCACCTTTCTGCCTCCTCCTTCCCTGTTATATACTTTAGATATATAGTTTTCCTGCAAGTCTTTTTTTTTTTGATGCCTTATTTGATTTCCCTGTATTTCTCCTTTAAGTGACAGCTTTTAATATTTTTCTTTTTCCCTCTGACTTATGGCTCTAAGCATAACCCCTTCCAGCTCCATCCATGTTGCTGCAAGTGGCATAAGTTTATCTTCTTTGATTGCTGAGTAGTATTCCATTGTGTATATATACAATATCTTCTTTATACATTCATTTGTTTTGGGACATTTAGATTGTTTCTGTGTCTAAGCTGTTGTAAATAGTGCAGCAATAAACATAGGAATACGGGTTTCCTTTCAAATTATTATTATTTTTGTTTCCTTTGGTAGATTCCTAGAAGTAGAATTCCTGGGTCATGGTAGATACATTTTTAGTACTCAAAATACTTATTTTCAAAAAAATTTATGCAACTATGTTCCAGTAAAACTTTCTTTACAGTAACAAACAACTAGTTACATTTGGTCCACAGATCCTAGTTGAACAATACCTTGTCTAGATATGTTATTATCTAAACCATTCTCTTAGGCTTTTAACTTGCAAAGATTAATCAAATGATGGTTCCCTGTCAGGTTTAGCACCATGGAAGAAAGGATAAAAATACCCTGACACCAAACCATTGAAGTTAATTCTGTAATAGAGATGTCCTATGTCTTCCTGGTTACAGAAGACAATAGTGTTTGCAACACCTGTTACTAGTTTCTTCCAGACTAAGAGTAGAGAACTTCAGTGGCCTATTAATTTCCTTTTTGATTAAATCAACTAAATCATACTTTTCATGACAGAGTGTAGGCTTGTAGACTGTGTGTGTATGTCCATGTCTGTGTCTGTGGTGTGTCTGGTTCAGGATTTTAACTTGTTCTCAAGTTCCTAGATTAGTGCATTTATATCAAACCTTACTTCAGTTTGATACTGGTTCTAAATAATGATAAAGGTTGTGATAATTAACTGAGGCCTATTATGTATTAAGGTACCAACATAGTAGACTTTTATCAACCTAGAGAAGTCTATAGAATATTATTGAGCAGTTTGCTGTCATCTAAGCACTGTTTGGGAGCTTTCTTTTCATAGCTTTAAGCCATCAAATAGTTACTGGGCTGTCCCACTAAACATAATTGTAAGCACAGCAAAGCTGAAATATTCCTTTCATGTAAGTTTTGTCCATTGTGAGTAAGTCTAACATCCCACAGATAGAGTCTTATGCTAATGTAGTAGTTTCCAAAGTGTGAACCCACTTGGAGGCCTCTTGAGACTCTTTCAAGGCATATTGTCCATGAAGTCAAATCTGTTTCACAATAATACCAAGATATTATTTACCTTTTTACTCTAAATTTTGGTAGAATTTTCCAGAAACGACATAATGTGTCGAACAGATTGAATACAGAAACAGATATGAAAATTCAGCTGTCTTCTATTGAGTCAAACATTAAAAAAGCTAACAAAAATGTAATGCCCCTCTTTTCACTAATGTTTCAGGTATATTATTTTATATAAATATACAACAATGCAGCTTTATTAATGATTATTTTTAAGTTGTTTTAATTTTTAGCACAGTAAATATAATTCATAAACAAAAGCAATTTAGGGTCTTACGTTCTTAGGGGGTTTATAGGTATCCTAGAGCCAAAAACCTTTAAACCCTCTTCCCTAAAGTAACACCATTATTTGCAGTGCTCTGATCTCATGGTTACTGATATCATCCTCAGCATATAAAATATTCACTGAAACTCTCCATCAGAGGTGACAAATGTTAACAATTTAGTGACTATCCTTCCACACATCCTTCTACTAAGTGCTTACACACATACATAACATCATTTTATATATATATATATATATATAAAGTCATCCTGTACTTTTCCAAACTTCCTCCAGAGACACTTCAGTCCAGTTTTCTCCCGTGTTGACTCTGAATTCTTATAAAATCATCAGGTCTTGAACAAAGTATCAGAGGAAGGGAAAGGTATGCCTGCAAAGGGTGGAAGAGTTCAGTGAACTGTGGTGGAAGGTTGTTGGTCCTGTAGTGGTAGGTGTTTTGTAGTAACATACATTTGAGAAGGTGTGAACTGGTCCTCCTAAAACATAAAGAGTATTGTAAAACATTACTACCTTAATTTTTAAAACCAGAGCAGGGATCATCTTAGCCCATTCTTAACACAATTGAAGAGTTCTTTTGTGTAAAACACTCTTGGCTAACAGATCCATTCATTTCAGTTTTACAAACATATGCATACAGGGAATTTTTTCCTCCTCTTGAACAGAATTTCTCCTCAGTGCATTGGTCCTAGTTCCACTATGCATCTTCATCTCACCCATATTTTCTGTACTTCATTATGCTTTTTTTCTTCTGATCTTTCAATTCACTTTTCTAATCTATGTCTATTCTTTCAAACCTTTTCATTGAATTCTTAAATTCAGTTTCCATATTTTATAGTTTAGACATCTCTGTTTATAGTTTCTTTTTTTAATTTATTTATTTATTTATTTTTTTATATATAAATTTCACAACTTTGTAATCTCAAGGGTTTGCCCCCCCCCTCCCTCCCTTCCCCCTTTTCCCTCTTGTTCATAGTTGTGCATTTCATTTTGTTGCTTAGCTTGTTTTGACTTTCCTCAAGGCTTTTATTTTTTATTTATTTTTTTTTTCCCTATATCCCTTACATTAGTGAGACCATTTGGTTTCTGCCTTTTTCTTTGTGGCTTGTTTCTGCTAGTATGATTTCTTCTAAATGCATCCATGTTGTTATGAAGTCGTCCAATTTGTCATTTTTGTTTATAGTTTCAATTTTATTTTTTCACATTTGATCAATAAGTTTAATAGTTGATAATCTGGAACCACTTCAGGCTACTTTCTGTTGTGCAATTTCTATTGGTTATAATTTCTTGTTTGCCTTAATATTTTCCTGCTTTTTAAATTGTGAGTGAGATTTGCATTTGGAAAGTTATTTCATAAAAGTAATTTGAGTCATATAATTCTTGGTTGCTTTTTTCAGATACAGGAATTTGTTACACTAGAGTTGTCTTAATCTAACTTTAGGAATTTAGTTATTGAGTCCTAACCTACAGCTCATTACCCAGACCACTATATACTTACTGGTTTACCCTTAACCTTAGGTGCTAACCCTCTGGGTTCCCAACCTAAAATAAGACAAATTTTGGGGGTTACATCTCTTTCAATGTTCTCTGAATTCCAGATTTTGTCCTTCTAGCAACATCAGACACCAGACACACTTCTTTAGGTTCCATCATTCTTCATTCATATACTTGCCTGGTAAACTTACACTATTTTGTTAAGCTTTCAGTATCTTCAAGCAAGGTTTTTTTAAGATCCATCAACACATTTTATCATTTGTACCACATTCATCCAGATGCTCCTGAAAAGCAGCTCTTGAATGTTTAATCTGATACTGTATTTTGGTTCAAATTGATGACATCATTGAATTAGAATAAGTAGTTACTCTGTATACTTCATTTCATAATTTTGAATTCTGTTAGGATTAAAACTCATATACTTTTTAGATTTATGTTTACTAGCCAGGTTAAGTTAAGAAACAGCTTAACAAATAACCCTCTATATCTTGATAAGGTCAAAAATACATATTTATTTTTCTCTAACATAGTTGTCTCCACTGGATTATCTTAAGCACCTCTCCATGTTACTTTTCTTCTAGAATCGGTACTAAAGGGCAGCCCTAATAGGAATGTGTTGGTATATTAGAGGGGGAGAGGAATGAGACATTACAGCTTAAATAGCACTAAATTTCCCATATTAACTTTTCCAGGATTTTTATTCTGGCCACTTTATTTTTCTAATCTTTAAATGATATTTTTCCCCAATTTTTCACAATTCTTCTGTCTTCTTTTAAATGCTGTCTACCCCCACAAAGGTACATTGACTATCCCTTATCCTTTCACTCATCAGAGATAATCATAAGTTCAAAATTCAGAGATTCTCATTTTTTATTTCTATGTTTATGGAAATTTTCTAGTTATTCTGTTACTCTTCATGATGCTTTTGGAATATACTAGAATTTTCTTTAGTGTCCAAAGCTTTGGTGTGTCACTTTATTTTCCTTCCATTCTTGTATGGAAATCTCTTATATGATGATTTTTTTCTTACAATACTGAACAACATTGAAGATTTTATTTTCACTTAACCTAAAATATAATATTTATTTAATGATAAGATCATATTAAGACTCTGTGAATGGTAGATGTTTTTCTAAAAATAATTCCTGTGTCAAAAAGCTGTAAGTGCTTCCATTATTTGCTGACCCCTGAATGATGTCTGCTCTCTTTATGCTAAATCTAATAGTAATTGATCCCAAAGAAACTCACAAAATTCCCTATTGTTAGCTTTAGAAATACATTGATGAGTACTTTGTTTGATGTTCAATAAGTGATGCCCCACCTGAGTGGTTGATTTCAAAATATTGTTTGTCTAACACATTGTTGTCAGTGACAACGAACAAGAACTTTTAAGAGCAGTTGGCTATCTAATAATGGCAAATTTCAAGGCTATGCAAATTGTGCCAGTTCAGCCCAGCTCTTTTCTCTATTATCATATCAATTGAGTCAGTTCATAGTAGACAAAGCAAGGTTATGGGAACCACCTAGAGCATCATGCACCATTTAACATCAATGCAGTATACATGAACATCTGCAACTTCAGTCTTATTAACAGAGGATAAAATGGAAGGCAATAAACAGCTTTCTTCATCATTTAATTGCAAAATAGTATTTCCTAATGTTTGTATTGTTTATCAACAGGAACTTCATCAATAATTGTATAATTATGGTTGCCTAGATTATAGTGCCCTTATGCATCTTGTCATTTATTACAGAGAAGTTTGAATTTAATCTGAATTTGAATACAATTCAAGGCTAATAATATAAGTCCCTTGAAATGTGAGTTGCATAGTACAGATATTTTGTATAGTGGAAGAATGGCAGTTTATGATTCTTCAGTCACTTTGGGGATTAAGTTAACATGGGCTAAAGACTGAAAGGCTATGAAAAAATGAAGGAAGCCACTGGTTAGATTCAGACATAGACTCATTGAACATGAGAGTAGATTGTGTTCTTTAGAATTAATCACAAGTAATTAGATGTTTGCTTAGGCCAAAATTGGGCTATATTAAAATAGAATTTTTGTGCTCAGGTCTTCCCTTTAGTCTCTATATTTAAAAAGGTCTGGAGTTGAGGGTGACAGAAAACTAAAATATAGTGAATAAAAGCTATGGAGTTCAAACTTAGAAATTCCAAATGTAAAAGAAATACTTCACTCAGTCTTTCTTTATCTCCCAGCTTTTGAAGTCTGATAATGCCACTACTCCTAACAAATAAAATGTTAGTATTTACAGTGGGCAGTAAAGTTCATCCTTCAGGCTTTTTCAGCAGAGGGTTTCTTTTGACACACAATGCAAAATATCCAAGACAAATTAGGGGAAATTATTTCAGCTCAGTAACAGTTTTTGGCATGATGAGTTAAAGTTGTCTCAAAATAGAGCAGGAATAGAAAATTGTGGAAAGCAATAGGTGCATTTCAAAGTAAGTAAAGAAGGAATGATCTGAAAAAAAAGTCTTTTCAAAATATGAAAATCTTATATTTTTTTATTAGATTTGTTTATATTTAAGGAAAGTATTAGGCCAGTTCATGAAATTGCATTTTTTTGTTTGGTTTATTTGTCCACAATTGTCCATTCAGATAAGGTAGGTTTACAATATTGTATTTGCATAGGAGTTATAGGTTTAAACCTCTACAAATGTATATTTTCACACATTGCCTGCCACTAACGCCCCAATGTGAAACTACATTTGAAATACTTTAATTTGTGCTGAGGATTCCTCCCTTGCCCAAATTAAAAAATTTTAACTGAGTGAGTCCTAGTTGAAATGGGCTGTTTCTTTCCAACTGATCAACATCATAATTTTCTTTAAAAAAAAAAAAAAAAAAAAAACAAACCTAGAATTAGAACATTTTCTTTCCCTGATAGTATTCTCCATTTTCTAGCAGCAAATTTTTCTTCACAAAGCAGAAAAATAGTTTTGCCCCTTTTTTATGATTCTTGGGTATAATGGACTTAGTGGACACTTACTTAATATGATAGTTAACCTATCATTTCCTCTGTGAGAGCAATATTACGAATGGGTTTGTTAGTGGTAATAGTTTGACCTACAAATTGCTTAACATTGTGGTAAAAGACTTTCAAAAGTAACAATCTCTACTCTAAACTTGAAAAAATTCCAGCTCTGTGCAGAATAAAAGTAGAGCTTTCATATACATATATATGCCATTTACCTTACCGCCTCAGGGAGCACTCTTTTCTAGACTGGGTTTTGCGATAAATGTCTGTGCCCTACCAATTCTGACACATGTACAGCTTTCCTTTTAGAATTTAACTCTACTATAAACTTGAAAATGTTCTGGTTCTGTGCAAGGATGGGAGTATATTTTATATATGTATATATGCCGTTTACCTGAACACCTCAGAAAGCACTTTTTTTCTGTGTTGGGGCTTTGCAATAAATATCTGTGCCCTACCACTTTCCTTTTAAGAACTTACATGCAAACATTTTTCAGGAACTTTTTCTAGGATATATTTAATCAAGACTCCTATGATAATTTGTACTAATAAGTCCCAGACTCTGTTTAGGAAGTAATCAATAAACTATAAATTAATGTCCCATAATTCATATTACAAAACACATGTAATTATTTTGAGATGAGGCAGACCCTATGCATTTAATTTACAGCTGTAATTAACTAAGCTCTTTTGATACTAATTAGGTGAGCCTAAAAGGATCATAGGTTTGTATATCTAATTATCAAAGTATGATCAGCAACCAATTTCTGGAAAACTCAACACTGATATTTACCCACATATAAATTTTATCTTCTTGCACCTTCAGTGAATTAAAGTGCATTGTGAACTGTAGAGAATCTACTTGAAGGAGTATTTTTTAAATTATACTTATAATTTGCCATTAGAAAAATAGGCTTAGAATGCCGAAGTTCTATATCTGAAAACAATTGTCCACCAGAAATGGAGAAATTAAGACATTACTACTTAAACAAAAGTTAAAGAAGGTCATTGTTAATAGACATGTCCTACAAGAAATGCCAGAGGGAACCTTAAGGCTAAAATGAAAGGACATGAGACAGTAACTGAAGCCAAATGAATAACTCCCGTAAAAGTAACTAAATAGGTGAATGTGGTAGCCAGTATTATACTTTTTTGTTTCTGACTCCTCTTTTACGCATGAATAAGGGATAAGTAATTTAAACAATAATTGAAAATACCTTTTATGGTTACACATATAAAGATGTATTTTTTGGCAATAGAATAGGGAGGACAGAGGTGTGCAGGAACAAAAGTTTTCTATGCTGTTGAAGCTAAATTGGTAATTTCAACTGCATTGCTATATAATTTAAGGTGTTAATTGTAATCCTAACTGTAACCAATAAGAAAATATCTAAGGAATACAAAAAAATTTAACTCAATTTTGTTAAATTGGCATATAAAAATGAGTTTATCGTAACATACATTTGATTTCTAGCTTAGAAGTCTTTTAAATTCTATCAATCACCAAGTATTTATTTAGTTTGTAAGATAATGGACTTTCTCCTAGGTTTCAATAATTACCCATTTCTTCCATTAAATATGTAAATATATAAGCAAGAAAGAAGAGCTAGCTAATATCTAAAAGAGTGATTTCCCAGTTTAGAATATGCGAGATAAAATTGTTAGCAGGCAGGCTAAGGGAGACCCCAGGACCTCCAAACTTGCACACTCTAAAAGGATTCTGCCATCTGTCACATAAAGACAAAGTATTCTAAAGATAAGAAAGATCTTTAATAGAATGACTATGCATAGAGAGGGAAGAATAGAAAGGGTATGGTTTCCCAATGAAACATCCAAAGTTACTTTACTTCATAGGTAAAGTCCCAACCAAACCAGGTTAACCCAAACAAAGCAGGCCTGCTGAGGCCAAAAGCTAGCCACAAGTTTAAGATATCTTCTGGTGTGGTACAATAGGAAAAGGGGCTAAAAGGGCCAGATAAGACTAGGACAAAAGGAGCAAAGTTAAAATACAAATCAAGATAAAGGCTGCCTTTGTCAGCTTTCCTATGTTTCTCTCAACCATGTGTCTCTTTCCAGCGTCTCATACATCTTGACTATTTGTCTCTGCCATGTTGCCCAAGCCCCTGGTGTAAGTTCAAAGCCAGGAAGAAAGCAGGCCCTTATCTATGTCCCTCTCTCCGTCTTTTTCCAAGTTCTCTTCTATAGCTTCATCTGGCCACTCAGCTCTGCCCCTCTAAGTGGGACCAGGTACCTGGAATCTCTCACTTTATATAATAAATTGTTCTGTTACAAAACATTCTTCTTTTTTGTTTTTTTATCTTCTTTTTTGTTTTTTTATTTTCCAGCCATATTTGTGTTCCCAAAAAAATGTAAAAGTTTGTACCCAGCACTTTTCCAGAAGATGTCTAAGATATTCCTGTCTTTGTGCCTCTAAAATAAAGTTCACCTGAATTTAAGGACTGGAAGGCACCTATGGAATCATATTGTTACCTTCACTTTCAGAGTATTTAGGACATTGCCATCACTACAAAAAAATCTGCACTTCATCCTCAGACACTCAAATTCTGGATTTCACAATGAGCTAAACAAAACATGGGTTCTTATTTCCTCTATTCAGCAACCACTAGGGCCAAATAAAAAGTAATTACTTTTTGTTATAGCTCACACAGAACATGACTTGTAGGCTGGGCATGGTGGCGCATGCCTGTAAGTAGGAGCCTAGGAAGCCACAGCCGGGGCCAGGGATCGAGGTTCAAGTCCTGCCGGGGGCACATAGTGAGACCTAATTCCAAAAAATATAGCTGGGTGTGGTGGTACATGCCTGTAATCCCAGCTACCTGGGAAGCTGAGGCTGGGGATTGCTTGAGTCCATGGTACCCTGGGCAACTTGAGCCTGAGGTTCCACAGGCACCATAGCAAGACCTAATCTCAAAAAAAAAGAATATGACTTGTATTGCCTAAAATAAGGTATTAAAATGGATAATCACACTGATATCTGACGTGCGAGTCCATTGTTGCTTCTTTTATTTTTTTGAGTAACTACCGCAATTTTTCAGTGCATTAAAAATGAGATATTTTCCTTTCATTAATTTTTCCTTTCAAAGAACTAACACAGCACAACTTTAATCTAGGCGTAACAAATGTCAAGACTTATTAACATTTCACACAACTGATGACTACAGCTATACTGACAATCTGACCACTTAGTACTTTGTCTCTGTATTATATGAAGAAGTATAATTGGTTTTGTGTTCTTTATTAGACCGAATCTATCAGGTGCCATTTACATGTATTAGATTGCAAGTAGTATCCTACAAAACTGTGTAATATGGTATTTTTAAATTGAATTATCTCCTATCTTCATCTCAGAAACAGAAATACTGATTCTCAGACAATTTAATGAAAGAACTATAAGTAGTTTGATGTAACTAGCAAAGTGTAAAGATTTAACACTTAATGGCTTCTGTTTTATCTGAGGGTGAGAATCCATTAGTGGCTTGCGAAGAGGAGACCCTTAGAATGTTTTGGGGAGGGAAATGGAGTTACCAATGAGTAATCATTAGTAGGAGCATTTCTGAGACGAATTGCCAGTTAGTGGCACAACATTGGATAACAAAGACTGGACAGTTTTAACACCAGGTCTTTTTTTTTTTTTAAATAGTGATATGCCAAGTCGGGTGCAGTGACACATGCCTGTAATCCCAGCGCTGGAAGGCTGAGGCCAGGGATTGCTTGAGTCCATGGGTTCAGGACTACCCTGGGAAACATAGCGAGACTAGTCTCAAAAAAAAAAAAAAAAATGGTGATGTGCCATTCTTAATCACCTAATAGGCATGGGTATGGTCCTTCCAACTATTTTTGCAACTTTTTAAAAATCTGGTATTACAACTTTCATTCATAAAAAATGATGAGGAATATAACCAAACTTTATTAAGTAATGTAAAATCTTGTATTTGAGAAGTTTTTGTTAAAACATGTAATTAACCATACGTTTATACATTTTAATCTATTAAGTGCAAGATAGATTGGCAAATGACTCAAAAAAGAAAAGTGTTCTGTTTAAATTAGATGAAATGGTTGTTTACTGGTGTTTATAGCTATTCACCAAGTAGATTATTGATCTGTGGACCCACTTTGGTTTATTGGCCCATAAATAGTACTCACAACTTTTATTAATGTTTGATTGTCTGGGCAATCATTAAAGCTGACTCCATACCTAGAGGAACTTTAATTTTATTGTAATATAGGATGTTTTTTTTAATCTTTTCATTAGGAGCCTATGATATCACTGAGTCATTATCATCCCTGCAAACCAGATTACACAAAACATTAGTGGTATTTTAGTTCCAGATAGTTTAGTAATACTCACTTGCTCTAATATTTTTTCTAATCTCTAGAGAATAAAAAGAAGCCTTTGTCTCCCTCATATCTAATGTATAAATCCCCTTCATAAATGTTTGTCATCTGCAATTCGAGCAGAAATCTTACTGGTGGAAAGTCCACAGTCAGATATAATGGCATCAATAATGTTCTTAAGATCAGAGGACAACTCTGTATATTCATGTCTGTTTTGAAACTTTTAACTGTTTGCACTCAAAAGGAATTATATGATTTTAAAAAGGAGTACAGTAATGTCCTTAATCTTACTACTAGTGATTAGGACTAAACCACAGAAGATTTTAAATGTTCTTCATATTTGATCTCTTATATTCTCCCACAACTGTGATGCCTGGTCCAAATTATGTAATGAAAGCCTCTCTGTGTTGTTCCAGTCCCAAGATCCCATGTTTGTTTGTTTGCTTGCTTGTTTGTATATTCAAGGAAGGATCACATACATATAACCATTTGGACTTATGTCCTATCCTCATGAGGTAAGTCTCATGTTTGTCACTAGGATCTGTTTGGTTGCTTCAAGTGTAACTCAAAGTTCCCCTGTAAGAGCCTCCATCTTTAAACAAGATTTAAGCCTCTGTTCACTAAGTCATAAAGTTTCTTAATTTCTGAATGATAAAAAGTAACTTGCTTGAATGTAGCAATTCAATCACATTGTCATTCTTTCTCTAGGATATCTTTAGTACAGAGATCTGATTTTGGGGGCAAGTTGTGCAAGGTTGAATTTATTCACTTTTGAAATTGCACATGCCCTCTGATTTCTGTCACTTGTATGATTTTCTTTGCTATAAGCATTTAGAATGCTAAGTTAGATTCTTGTAATTCAAAAAAGAAGAGTCATTAGCAACTAAAACCTTTAGTTTACTTGGTTTACTACACTAATCTAGAGAAGAATGTGAATGTTTTGCACCACTTATTCAAGATCATTCAGAAAATATATATTGAATTCATACTTACTTTACTAAATGAAACAGCCCAATCTTAAGGAACTTAAAATCTGCTGGAAATAATTATTCATTTGATAGTAATATTTATGACATATCTACACTGTATGAGATACAGAATTAAGAACTGAAAATAAGATTGTCATAATTCCTATCCAAACTTCTCTAATAAACTGCTCTTAGTATAGAAGATGCTGATAAATACGTAATTATAAATATCATTAGTACTTTCTTAGAGGTATATGAAGATTATCAGTGACAGTATAAAAAGAATAATCAGTTCTGTTTAATGGGTAGGGATTGCTTCCAAGAAGACAAGTCTTATCTGTGATTTGAGAAATTGTGATTGTGATGAAACAGCAATCTCAAGTCAGGGATGGATAAAAGATAAGGTTAGACCAAGTAGGCTGAACTAACTTCTAAAGTTAAGATTTAAGCAGAGAATTGTAGGGAGAGTTTTAAAAACAGAAGAACACAATCCAATCAAATAACAATTTTAAAAAATCTGCTTGTTCATTCAGTAAATTTTTACTGAGCACTTATAATGTACCAAACATAGACAAATTGCTTTTTCAGTAATTCCTCCTCATGTAGGTAGCCATGTTTTATGCCTTTGAAGCCTAGATTCTTCCCTCTGCAGAGCATATTGAACCAGGGATATGACCCTCACCAAGGTAAACAATCCACAGGCAACCAGGGACCTATGAACTAATCCAGCAGAGGAAACCAGTTCTTACAAACACAAGAATGGAGCAAGTGCATAAAAAGAAACAGAGAAAACTGGTTATAGTTAGCTGCTTCACATGAGATTAAAATGATAGCTTAACTTAGTGAGCCTATTTTAGTTATCAGAATGCTTGCAAAGAAGAAAGTAGACATAACAAGTAGAAGAGAAATAAGGTTTTACAGAGAAATTCCATCTATCATTCTTTGTCACTTTTCTGTAGAAAATTTTTTTCATGAACAAAGGAAATATTTATTCTCTGTCTATATTCAGCACTGAAGGCTTTTCATGGCATTTACTTGAAACATTTGTAGAAAATTCATACTAAGCCGGGCATGGTGGCGTGCGCCTGTAATCCAAGCACTGGGAGGCAAGATGCCAGGGAAAGCTTGAGTTCCAGGTTCAAAACTACCCTGGGCAACATAGTGAGACCTGGTCTCGAAAAAGCAGCCCGGCATGGTGATGGGCACTTGTAATCCTGGGAGGCTGAGCCTAGGGATGACTGAGCCTAGGGATCGCTTGAGTTCGCAGGTTTGGGACTACCCCGAGCAACATAGTGAGACCTAGTCTCAAAAAAAAAAAAAAATTTCAAACTAAACATAAAATAAATGGCTTTACCTCAGACAATATAGTTAAAGAGTATGCAAGGTCAAAACCATACATTTAGAAGCATCAATTTTAAGTGAGACCTAAATCCCCTATACCAAAAATTCTCATTTTGCAATTAATAATATTCTTGTCCATATTCATTAAATGCTTATAATGTGTCAAATTTTGTTCTAAACCTTTTACATGTATTAGCTGACTTAATGTTAACAAAGGTCCTATAAGATAATTATTGTTCTCATTGACTATTATTGTCCCCATTTTATGTATGAGAAAATTGAGGATGCACTGAGTCTAACTTGGTTATGAGCATCTAAATGGAATTTTACTAGTAATTGGGAATATTGAAACAGGGTATAAGGCCACCCACTTTCAATATGAGCACAGTCTCATATTCTTAGCACAGTCTCATATGTATATATGAGCACAGTTTCATATTCTTAGCCACAATAGTATATTGCTTCTGTTCCCTCTATGGAATATTTATTCCTTAATTTAGTCAAATGTATTTGTCATACAAAGCATAAAAAGGGAATTTAAATACCATTTAACTGCTGAATACTGTTTAATCAAAATCTTTTCTCATGATCACCTTTTTCCCCCTTATTAAGTAAAAGAAGCAACTTTACTTAAATGACAACTTTGAGATCACATTTCACTTCTCTTTTATTCTTTTTGTCCTAAAGTGCTGCTTTGCCATTGGGACTCTCAGCATATGAAAACCTCTGTGAAATTCAAAGTCTTCATTTATAAAATAAGACCAATAATATCTAACTCATAGATTGCAGTGAGAAAACATGAAATAGAGTATTTTAAAAGTATAGTTGTGTCTCATTCCCTGATATATCAAATGAGTCAAAACTTTTGTTTTTCAGTCTTCCAAGAGATTGCTTCCAAGAGACCACCCCCCATTATGTTTTACTTTCTTTGACATCTAAACTTTTCTATCCCTCCCTCTCTTAATCCCTCCCTCCCCCTCTGCCTCCCACCTCTCTCTGCCTCCCCCCTCCCTTCCTTCACCCGCCACTTCACTGCCCACATCTTTAGGACCTAGTCCAAGTCATTCTTTTACATGCAGCCATCTTCAACTAAGGTCAATTGTTCCTTATTTCTTTGAACTCCTGTTGTTGCAGTTTTAATATTACATTACGATACTTCAAATATTAAATTGTGATGCATCATAAATACTTTGACATATGCTAGACTTCTCTTCCCATCTAGATTCTGAGTTCTTTAGAAGACAGATTATGTCTTGTTATTTCTTCTGTTTTCCCCAAAGGATCTATCAGAGTATATAGAGCTCATGACTATTATTTAACAAATATTTACTAGTTGAAGAAAATACATTCCTAAAAGTAACTTAGTTAATTAGTTAATTAATTGCTGAAAAGAAAATAAGCTCCTACTTTGGGTATGGGTGCAATGTTATGTATCTGAAGAAGTATACCCACAAATCATATACAATACTATTATTACCTTAGTAAAAAATCATGTAATTAATTTAAAATATACCTATAATAAAGAGAATAAGCTCCTAAAAATGAAATTGAACAGAGCTTTGTATTTCAGGATGCTGTAATAATTGTTGATACTTACGATCCGTGTAATCGTCACAGAAAATAGCTAGAGCAAGTGTTATCCTTGGTTTTTAAGTAATGAATTTGGATTTAAGTTACAATGGGATTTGCTCAAAGTGTCTTGTTAAGTAGCTTCAGTGACTCAACTCCCAATCCCACCATTCAGTCTATTCTCTACAAGGCTGCCAGAATAATATTTCTAATTAAAGGTAAGAGCATGTCTCTCTCCTGTTTATTGTGTTACTCCTGGATCTTCCTATAAGTAGTACCATTTTGCTTTTGAATTCTGAATTCAAGGCCTGTCCTCTGAGGTAACCTGTCTAAAATGACTCTCCTCCCTACTCATACTTCCTCACATCATCCTATTTTATTTTCTTGTTGGTGTTTATTATTGCCTCAGTCATCTTGTCTTTTGTTGTTGTTGTTGTTGTTACTTGTATATTTTTCTGTCCTTACTAGAATATAGTCCCCATAAGAACAGGATTTGTTTGTTTTAGTCACATCTGTATTTCCAGTCTCTACCTAGAGATTAGTACTTATTGAATAAAATAGCCAAAACTATGTCTCTTTTAAGTCATAATTTTTGAACTTCCACTCATTCCATGTATTCTGCCTTTCGTGATAGAACTTATACCTTTGTAACTACAGTAAGAATTGATGTTCAGAAAAATGACATTAATATGTGCTGTAGGAGTGTCTTTTATCAAAGAAAAATTTCATTCCATTCAATAAACTAAACTAATTAAAGCAAGGATGACATGGTATATTATCATATTAGTACATTTAGAAAGATTTCCAAATAAAAAGACTTTCTGCTTTTTCTTTAGTTAACCAGAAAATTAAATTAATCCAGAGCTCTTCATTCCCCAAAAGTCCTTGTTAATTAGGATTGTTCTATAAATCTCTATTATTAGCTGAATTTGTCATCTGTTTCATTACCCTGTTTATTATTAGGGCAGTCAGAACATAGTGTCTTTGCTCATGTCCTGGTATGTGTATCCTAGCAAAAAGAAAAGCATTTCCTGGATTCTTTTTTTTTTTTTTTCCTATTTCTTGACACATGCATATTTCATGCTGTTCATATAACAACTTAGTTTGCTGTGTCATTTCCTTGTAAAATGTAGAAATGGCATTATTAACTTGGGTGTTAGGTAAAATGCTTAAATTTAGGGTCTATTCAAAATAAACCATTATTGCATTGCTTTATTATTTGTGGTAACAGAAGATTGAAAATAACCTAAATATTATCAATAAAGGACCACTTGCTTAAATATTGTAGTACAGTGTATCTGTACATTGACTATTATAGAACAGAAAGATTATCGAGGACATTCTCTACAAATATAGAAATATCTCCAAGTGAAAAACAAAAACATGATCTAGAGCAGCCTACATAGTATGATACTTTTTTTTTTTTTTAAGGGAGAGAGGGAAGTTGTTTTGTTTATATAGGCATAGAGAAATTCTGGAAGGCTGTATCCAAATGCAGTAATAGTGATAAGTGAAAGTAGGAGACCTAGAAAACAGCTGAATGAGAGTAAGCGATAAGATGGAGGGGGTTTTTTCGGTGTATTTTTTGATATATTTAAATTTTTGAACTCTGTGTATACATTGCCTTTTCAAAAGACCAAACTAAAAACAAATAAAGCACAACTAAAATCTGTGTATGATACTGAACTAGATCCTATATCAGTTGGAAGAAAAGTTCTAACAGTCATTAGGGCAACCAGCAAAATTGAAATATAAACTAGGTAAAAGAGCAATATTGTTTTTAAAATTATTAACTATACTATGATTACTTAGAAGAATATCTTTGTTCTTAAGAAATACTGAATTATAAGGCCGGGCATGGTGGCACATGCCTGTAAGTGGCAGCCTAGGAAGCCGCTGTGGGAACCAGGGATCGCGGTTCGAGTCCCACTCGGGGCAACGTAGTGAGACCTAGTTCCAAAAAATTAGCTGGATGTGGTGACGCGCGCCTGTAATCCCAGCTACCTGGAAAGCTGAGGCTGGGAATCACTGACTCAACCTGCTATGTCTTATTCAATTATACCTTCTTTACAGCTTAGAGGTGACTCAATAAAGTGACAAAGCAAAGACATTAATAGTAGCTTGAATAAATACTTCTAAGGATATTTATTAATAGGTTCTATGTACATAGTGCTAGAATATATAGTTAATTTAGTGGAAGTAAGGTTACAAAAATATTTAATCTAATTGTTTGGCATTTAGTGCCTGGATTTTTTTTCCCAGTTAGATAGTGTGGCATCTGTATAAACTAGTCATCTCTGCTATAATTGAATTTAACATTATAGGTATGGGAAGATGTTTTGATTCTACACAGACTGGCTTCTCAAGTGATTAGGTAGTGAAGTTTATGTTATAAATGAAGAATAAATTATTTTTTTTGTTTAAACTGTCGAGAGGATGTTTAAATTCTATTACTTTCTATTTTAAGTAAGCTAATTTTTATTATTTTGTGTGAAGTATCTTGAGGGTATTATCTGATATATGACCCTGTCAACTGAATAGCTGGTATTTGTTTTCTCTACTTGGGAAAGCTCATGATTTTGTGGTTTTATGGAAATATGGAAAATAGGAATAGTAGTTATTCCCAGTCCTTTTCCTTTGCACTTGAGAAAAAGGTTGGCAAGAATTGAGAAATAGCGGGGGCATAGTGGCGTGTGCCTTTAATCGCAGCTACTTGGGAGGCAGAGGCTAGGAATCACTTGACTCCATGGGTTCGAGACTACCCCAGGCAACATAGTGAGATCTAATCTCAAAAAAATAGCCAGGCTGGTGGCGCACACCTGTAACCCAAGCTACCTGGGAGGCTGAAGCTAGGGATCACTTGAGTTGTGGGTTCAGGATTACCACAGGCAACATAGTGAGACCTAGTCTCTTAAAATGAGAGAGAGAGAATTGAGAAATAATGACCAACTTAGATTCTTAAGCAGAAGTACTTGAACAGTGGTGTTTTTCTATAATTTAGAAAAAAAGCTGTTTTTGCTACTTGTTTCTGTAACTGCTCCAAGCCCAATTCATGCCTTAAAAAAATCTAAATCTCTTAATGAACTAATGTATCTTGGGCCACATTAGTTGAATAATATCCACACTTTATGAGTATCTTCAGATTTAATGAAACACAATGTTTTCATGTAGTAAGCTATCTGGAATGGCTACAGCATAACATAGGTCAAGCTGGTGAGTACTGGTAGTTACATGGGTGGTTTTATAATTCTGTATACTAATTTAGATCATCATTTCAAAAAAATCAAGATACACAACTGAACTGAAATATTATTGAACTTTGTTTAATCCTTAATCCTTTACTTAGAACACATTTCAGGATCTTGCAAATGTTCAGGATTTTGAATGTTCTTATATAAATTACTCAGTATGAAAGATAATAGGAACCGGACTGTATTTGTACTGATTTATAATAACTCTCTTACATTTTTAATATTCCTAAGTAACTATTTTTACCAATAAGTACAAAAGACAGAAAATAAGTCTACTTTATGTTTCAGGAAATTGAACTTCATAAGACACCTAAGAATGAAACATCTCGGTGATATTCCGTACATATATCCAGATTAAAAATATACTAAAGCTGTACCCATTTAGCATTTTCAGTAATTTAAACTAAGAAGTCATAATTCTTATGAGCAAATTCAAATTAATCTCTTCCATCAGGAATTAGATTTTAATATTTATCTAACCCCAAATCAGTAATTATCCAAACAAATCAAGGAATTATATCTAACTGTAGCTTACTTGCCATTTATATGTAATTGTTTTTAAATTGTAATCTAGTAATTAATTCTTATATTACCTAAAATGTTTTATAGACAGGGTACATTATTACATAATGTAACCCTATTATAAATGGTAATGATGTCATTAACTTAGCTAATTTTACTTATTTAGTGCCTATTTATTCTTAGTTTTAATTGTTAATTTCCTTTATAGTACAACCCTTGTCCTAAATCAGACTGTAGCCCTTTCCTTATTATCTCTGATAAACTCTGCCTACATCTTTTTTTTTAGCCTGTTTATCTGTATGAATTGATTATTCCCTAGAAAATTTAGTCCTAGCTGGGCATGGTGGCGCATGCCTGTAGGTGGCAGTGTAGGAAGCCACAGCTGGGCCCAGGGATCTCAGTTCGAGTCCCGCCGGGGGCACGTAGTGAGACCTAGTCCCAAAAATATAGCTGGGCATGGTGGCACGGGCCTGAAATCCCAGCTACCTGGGAAGCTGAGGCTAGGGATTGCTTGAGTCTATGGTACCCCGGGCAACATGAACCTGCGGTTCCATGGGTAAAAATAGCGAGACCTAGCGAGACCTAACTGATTTTCTATTAATCAAAATCCATTAGCCTCCATGCAGGTCCTGGTATTACAAAGTATAGAAAGTTTCTTAAAGAGTTTAAATGGATGCTTTTGTTTTTATTATTTATTTATTTATTTATTTTGTTTTTTGAGACTAGGTCATGCTATTTTTGCCCATGGAACCTCATGCTCACGTTGCCCGGGGTACCACAGACTCAAGCAATCCCCAGCCTCAGCTTCCCAGGTAGCTGGGATTACAGGCGCGTGCCACCACACCCAGCTATTTTTGGGGACTAGGTTTCGCTGTGTTGCCCCAAACTGGACTCGAACCGCGATCCCTAGCCCCAGCTGCTTCATAGGCTGAAGCTTACAGGCACGAGCCCTGCTGAAATGGATGCTTTTAGTATAGCATTTTCTTAACATCTGTAGTTATATGATCAAAAGGTTTGGCTAAATGATTAAGTAATCTGGCCAGGCATGGTGGCGCAGGAAACTGCAGCCCGAACCAGGGATCGCAGTTCGAGTCCAACAGGCAACGTAGGGAGAACTGGTTCCAAAACAAAATAGCTGGGCGTGGTGACACACACCTGTAATCACAGCTACCACAGCTACCAGGGAAAATGAGGCTGGGGAATTGCTTGAGTCCATGGTACCCAGGGCAACGTGAGCCTGTGGTTCCACAGAAAAAAATAGTGAGACCTAGTCTAAAAATAAAAAAGAAAGAAAAGAAAGCAAGTAATCTTAACTATCGATCTTTTTTTTTTTAACTATCGATCTTTCCGAAAAAAATTTGTTCTTGTCTCATATTGAAACTATCCACGACTAAGATTCTTATTTTTTTTTAAGACTAGGTCTCGCTATTTTTGCCCATGGAACCGCAGGCTCATGTTGCCCGTGGTACCACGGACTCAAGGAATCCCCAACCTCAGCTTCCCAGGTAGCTGGGATTACAGGCACGAGCCACCACGCCCAGCTATTTTGGGGACTAGGTCTTGCTGTGTTACCCCGGGCGGGACTCAAACTGGGATCCCCAGACCCTTCCCGTGGCTCCATAAGCTGCCGCTTACAGGCACGCGCCACCGTGCCCAGCCTGATTCTTACCTTCTTTATTAAGTAAGATTTACTATTACCCGGGGCATCCGAGGGAGGAGGGAGAAGGAAGTATCCCAAAAAGCACTTAAAGAGGTTGTGATCTAAAGAACAAAATAAATAATGTTAATAAAAAGTTTTTTTAAAGATTTAATATTACCTTTTCTCAATTTTTGGTGAGATTAATGTTTGCTATCCTGTTTTCACATTTGTTCCAATAAAAGATACAGACGATTACAAAGTTGTGAAATTTATATATAAATAAAGAAAAAAAAAAGATACAGACATTTTCAGACATTCAAATCCCCAATTAAAAGCTCTATCCAATCGTCTATAGATGTCCTTCAGTCCAGATTTCACCATACATGACTCTAAACTCATGTGCCAAATTTAAAGTACTGTATTAGCTTACTCTATAGTCAAAACAAGCACACCCTGGTCCAGACTGCTGTAAGACAGGAGCCCATTGCACTGTCTGTTTTGATCTTCCTGGACATTTGATAGAGGCTTTCCCTTTTGCTAGTTGACAGTTTGAAGGAAACAATGACTCCATTATAAAAGGTACTTAGATTAGATTATTTGTCACAAACCAACTAAAATCAGCAATCCTTGGTATGAAAAATTTTAATAGAAAAGTGGTTATATTTTCTATTGTGCTACTATAATTTTCTGTAGAAAAATGGCCAACTCATTATTTTTATATATTTTTTAAATTTATGCCTCTTTACATCCAAGATTTCACTGCCAGAAATGCAGTCAGGCTTGAAGCTTTATTAGAGATCCATGATTCAATCTTACAAACACTTCCTTTAGCTCATAGTTTTTGTTTAAGTATTTGGACTTCTACCATTCACAGTCATTCCCACAAAAATCTGAATTACAGTTAACAAAACTTATATAACATCTGTATGCTAAAAATTATCATAAAAGTATTGTTTACAGATAACTTTCCACCTTGATTCTCAAGTGTTCATGTACAGATATAATAATAAAGATTATTATACTTATGTTTCTGTCACTCTATTTTAATGATGAATGATGAAGAAACACCAGACTCTGGTGGTTGAGTTTTGCATATTGAGTGTTACAAGAGAAGTCAGTCTGCCTTTCTTTGGCTCTAATTACAGAAAGTGAACTCACCACTTTTGCTGTCTTGGATCAAGACCAGAAAGAAATTGTTGATACCAATGGAGCTGGAGATGCATTTGTTGGAGGTACACACTCATTTGTTTCATGCTTCCTTATAAGTTAAACATTTCTTTTAACCTTTGTCTTTACCATTTCTCCATAATTTGTGAATTTAATATTCATAAATATTCAAATTTCAACTTCTTTTGTACTATTGACTCCTAATGCCCTTTCCCTTCATATGCAAATATCACCATGAATATTGTGAAGTTATTTTACAACAAGAAAAATATGTATTTTGGCTTAAAGATGATTTTCTATTCTCCATACTCCATTCATTTTCACGAGATTGTGTCTGTCAAAGTGTTACATGAATATGCTGGATAGATACATATTGGGAATATAGTGTATTTGTAGACCTTCAGACTTAAATGTTAACACATTGTTATTCTTTAAAACAAGTTGTGATGGATATTAAGCAGTATGCTAGTAACTAAGGATGATGTTTTTGAATTTTGACTAACACATCTGTTTCTAAAAGTGAAACAGGGTGAAGAGAAAAAGACTTTTTGACATTAACTTAAACACACCTAGGCCTGCTTCTCTCTAGGAAGCAGGCTCAAAACTGTTTACATTAGCAGTTACCTTTAACTTTACCTAGACACACCTATGCCTGCTTCTCTCTCTAGGAAACAGGCTATGAACTGTTCATTAATTAGCATTTTCACTGACCACCTATGGATATGCAAAACCAGCCAGCTGCTTCTCAGCACCAAGCTCCAAAAACTGCAGAAGAAAAAACTTTAAAACTACAGTTTATACCTTACACTAATTTGCTCAATTTACACTCTTTTAAACTCTCGTGGGTTCTTTCCACCATCCCAGCCTTCTCAACCAAAATTCCAAGTCAAAGCAAGGCTCTCAGTGCAGACTAATTTATTTCTAACAAAGTGATTTCCTAATTACTACAAAAGAAACATGTAAATAAAACTCCGATTACTTTAACATTGTCCAAAACCTTTCTCAACATTGTCCAAAGTCCTTTCTCAGATTGCCTAAAAATCCTCAGTCTCAGTCCTGATCATCTCACCAATGTCCAGTCAGAGTTCATCTCCAGATGCTGGAAGACATCTTCCTTTGGCTGCTCCTTTGGTGTGATCCTCCTTGTCTTCCACGCTGTCTTCTCCTGGTCCTCCAGGTAGTAGAAGAAATTTCATGGTACCTGACCCAGCAAAGTTCACTTTCTTTTCAGGCCTAACTTGCATGACCTCTTCCAGACACAAGTCAAACTCAGCAAAACAAACTCCAACACAGTTCAAATTTGCAAACTTCTTAAATGCCTTTAGCACACATGCGGCTAGCCCAGACCAGCCAGAGGCTGCAAGGCCCCAGGCCTTGCCACATGGCCAAGCTCACATGGTTCACATCTCCATCTTACAAAATGACTGAAACCAAACCTGAATCTCAATCTCCATTCCCATCTTCCTTTTTTCCCTCTCTATTTCAAACCTCTTTATATATCCTTTCTGTTTACCTGCCTTCCAGGAACAGCTCCTGAATTATTACATTACAAAGAAAAAAAAACCTGTTTTCCTCCTTCCCCTTGTACCTTTCTGAAAGGAAATCCTAATTAAGGCCATTCTCACATTTTAGCATATCTTCCTTGAAATCTGCAATCTTAAACAGGAGACAATGATACCCAGGGGGGGTAGCGCACCCAATCAATTCCCCACTCTGATCTTTAAAGATTTTTGTATCTATAAAAATTTTTTTAAAACTTTTAAAAAATCCATTTCTCAATCCAACTTGCAAAAACAATACATGTACCAAGCAAAACATGCAGTTATATCAATAACAGTCAAAGTATACATAAAACCAATATCCATTTTAACACAATGAAACATGCAGTTACATTAATACCAGTTAAACCATTTATCAAACCACTATCCATTTAAACACAATCAGGCAAAAACTTCTGGTACAATTAGGCAAAACTGTAATACCCCTAGGCAAAAACATAAGACTATAATACTAGCCAGTACACACATTTCATGAAATGGGCATTTACCAATTATTAAGTATCCAAGAGGGAAAAACCAGGTCATGTAACCTGTGGAACATAAAGGGTCCCCAACTTCATTCAGACTGTCATGGCTGCATAAATCTTTATACAGAGTAGTTTACTGCTTTTTCCTGAGCTTCCAAACTCTCAGAAAATCTGGCTTTTTAAATGCACACTGGATTTTATCAGGCAATTATATCAAAAATAGTTGAATGTTTATTATACTAGAAAGGGTTAAATACTTTTATGTTCAGACTCAGTAAGAACTAGTACACTTTATAGAAACAAATCATTTTTGGAGTGAATATTTAAAAAATAAGATCAAGACAACTGGAAGATTCTTGGCTTGATATGACTAGTCTGATCTAAAACAAAGTTCAAATGTTCTCTGAATAGGTCTAAACTCCTAGTTAACTGCAGTTAAGCTAGGTTGGAGCTTTAAAAGGCTTTAGATCCCTGAATGATAACCCAGAAAAGTCCTTCCTGATCTGTGTTTATTTCTCAGTTTCTCTAACCTCAAAAACAAATGAACCTAATCCTTTTTCCTCTGATCACTGGAAGATAATTTGAATCATAGGAAACTAATTTAGTTTGTGTGATGATTTTATCTTAATATTATTTAAATATGTATATTCTTTTCTCTTAATGATCTTTCTCACCAATATAATATTTTTTTCCTTTTTCCTTCTTTAAAAGTTTGTCTAATCTTAAATGAACTACTAGGTGTAAATTGGTAATATTACCCATATCCTATTGTTTGAAAAAAGTACATTCTACAGATAGCTTTCTTATTGTCATGTTAGCATCTTTAATTTCTTAGCTCTAAAAGGCTTTACTATTGATTACATTAGAATAATGGGCAGTTAGTTTCCAGTTCCAGAATGCTTCAGAGCTATAAGTTTAATGAAAGTTAAAAATATCTTTTTCAGAATTTGGGCAAATCCTATAATACATTGAGGAAGCACTATATATTTTCTGGTTAGAAATTAGCTAAACGAGGAATCTTAATATAGAAACTTTCAGATTTGTTTGCTGTATATGCCTTATTTAAGTACAGACATGTTTCATTTTATTGTGCTTTGCTACATTGTACTTCAAAGATACTACATTTTTTATGAATTTCCACTAGCAAAAAAGAAATAATTACAACTGAAGGTTCAGATGGTTAGCATATTTTAGCAATATTTTTAATTAAAGTATGCACATTGTTTTTTTAGATATAGTGAAATTACATACTTAACAAACTAGTTTAGAGTAAAAATAACTTTTACATACACTGGGAAACCAAAATATTTATGACTTGCTTTATTGCAATGTTTGCTTTATTTTGGGGATTGAAAGCAAAATCACACTGTCTCTGAATTCTGACTGTACCTGAAAATATTTTAAATGGTAAGCATTCTGTTTTGTTATATTTAATAGGCTACATCATGAGGCCATCAGAGATATGATGGTGACCTAATTAACTACTGCCACTGCCCCTGCAGCCGAGGGATGGGCTGCCTGGCCCTAACCCACAGGTTCCTTTGCAGATGTCTAAATACTTGTAATTGTTCTAGTACTAGGACAAAACATATGGAGTTCTTAAGGGAGAGAGAATACCTTCTCAGCATACCCACCTGTATTGTGGTTAAGGTGATAAATGAACTACCTCATCAAAGCACTTAGGCTTTTTGTTAGAGGATTTCAGCCTCTTACTAGCTTACTCTGCTACTGAAGTTCATTTAGGTATTCACTGTTTGGGTATAGGAACATAAGTAAAAAGAAAAGAGTATGAACTAAAGATCTGTAAACAGTTTTGTAAAGGACTAGAGAAGTGACTGTTTTGGACTTTGCATATACATATGTTTTTCTTGCTTTGTTTGCTTGCTTGCTTTTTGTTTTGTTTTTGGGTTTTTACAACACGTAATAACCTTTCTTAGCT
The DNA here is from genome assembly GCA_004024945.1 of Uropsilus gracilis. Classification (NCBI taxonomy): domain Eukaryota; kingdom Metazoa; phylum Chordata; class Mammalia; order Eulipotyphla; family Talpidae; genus Uropsilus; species Uropsilus gracilis. The sequence goes on from PVHY01000399.1 coordinate 231,516, forward strand.
ATCCAACTATACAAAAACATGCCATAGGCTGTAGTTGGCCCTTGGGCTATCATTTGCCAACCCAACCTCTTATGTACGTCATTGGCAGCTTTCTCACTTTTTTTTTTTTTTTTTTTTTTAGACTATGTCTCACTATTTTTACCCCTGGAACCCCAGGCTCACGTTGCCCAGGGTACCACAGACTCAAGCAATCCCCAGCCTCAGCTTCCCAGGGATTATTATAGGCACGCGCCACCACACCCAGCTATTTTTTTGGGACTAGGTCTCACTACGTGCCCCTGGTAGGACTCGGACCGCAATCCCTCCACAGCTTCGTAGGCTTCTGCTTAAAGGCATGTGCCACCATGCCTGGCCAACTTTATTCATTTTTATCACACTGTATCCAAACAATGAATTTCACCATATAATGTTGAAATCATATAGAGAGCATAGAAGGCAGGCTGAAGCTAGGCAAAACTTTATTGGTATTACTTTGATAAGATAGTCTTTTTTCTCCCTTTAAACCTACTCTGATCAGTTCATAGGATAATTAAATCCTAAAAGACTGCATCGTGCAATGAAATAAGCACTCTAATGTCATTTTACTAATGTGATATTTATTTTGGTATATTTAACATTTTCTGTCTATATAAATCAAGTTAAATAGTAAAAGCAATAGGTAATATCAACAAAGCCAGTCAATATCTTAACCATTACTAAACAATAGATAGCTTAAGCACTTTAAGTATATTAAATCATTAAAACTTATTTTTTTCCCAACCCTCCCCATAAAAACTTATTTTTAACCCTATTTTATTTATTAGAAAACTGAACCACAGAGCATTAAATTCACCCAAATTCTCGTAGCTGGAAAATAGTATTCAAACCCAGGCAGTCTGGTTCCAAAGTCAATATTCTTACTCACGGAACTGTATAGCTTCTTTAAACTTAGGAGGAAATGGCATCATTAGGACTAAGAACCACAGACTAGCCTTAGTGACAAAAGCCTGCCAAAGAGAATCTTTTATCTGAATAGATGACTTTAGTTATTGAACAGCAACTTTACAAGTTACAACTTTTGTGTTATAAGATTCTGAGGACAACAGGGTAAGATTGTTGCAGAAAAGAAAGAGAAAGTGAAAGGGGAAAGAATCGAAGGAATGTAGTCCCTGGTGAATTTGAACCAGAATGCTTTTGCTAAACAGTGGAATTGATTGCTCTACAGAGATACAGAAGCCAAATCATAAACTTGCCTGGTCAGCATGGAATCCGAATACAAGGAATTATGTGAATGAACCTTTTAATAGCCCTACTCTGATGCATCCATCTTATAATAGAGATGTTCTTATTAGTTGGAAATACTCAAAAATCTATTGGTTAACACTTCCTACTCCCATCTCTGTGCTAAGGGAAACCTTTCCATAAGGATTGGAAATACTCTAGCACCGTAAACATGAGTGGAAAGACAGTGGCAACTTTTACATTTACTATAGACTTTTTCTTTATTTTGCCTGATTAACATATCTCCTTTCTAATTGACCGCTTCTATCTTTAGTTAATAGATTCCTCCTATTCCTTTCAAATGTTGCTGGCTTAAGAGTATTTCTGTCTGTTGTGACTTTGCATAACTATATTCCAGTCTCAATTTCAAGTTCTTGGATAAAGCATCACTTCACCTATCATGTGCTTATTGTATATTCCAGTACTAGAGTATCATGTGTTCTTTATTAGCCATCTAAAAGATATCTGACTACATCATACATTTTCATGTGTATTCCTAAAGTGACTATCCCAAATGTACATAAATTCATAGTTCCGTGTCAAAGCTTCGATAACAAATCCATCTATTCTCTACAACCTGACCTCCTTTTACTATTTGGAGATCTTAAGCACTTTGTAACATTGCCCTTTATTTGTCACTAGTCAGTCTTGATGGAACTACCCTTTTCACATTCTCCCTCAAAAGCCCAAGTACTGCAATTGTGCCACTGGAAATGGAGACAATTCTATAATCTCTAAGTATGATTTCCTAATTTCCCAGGTCAGGAGAAAATTTCTTCCTGTTATCCTGCTGTGCTTTGTCACAGCAGGTCTGCCTTTTCATTTGGAACCATCTTTGTCACTACCATAGTAACAAATGGAAACATTGAGAACATTTTGTGACAGGCACTGTCATTGTTCCCTTGAAATCTCTTTCCCCTGTGTCTTCCTAGTAAATGAAACTGAAACGAAAAATCATAACAAATAACATGAAAGGGGACCTAATCAATAGTTTCCCAGTGAGCTGTCAATAGTAGCCTGTTTTAATCTGAACTGATTTAGTCATATGTTTTATGGCAGCTCAGGAATATAGACTAGACCTACAAAATACCTTTAGACTGAAAATAAGTGTGCCTTGGATTATTCCTAGGCACATGTATGTAACTCTCAGGTGAAAAGCTAGACATCTCACTTCAGGTCTAACATTCTTTTAAAAAAAAGCTTTAAGTCTGAGTAAGAGTCACATATAGGTTAAGACAGTTTATTTTAAATGACAGTAAAATAATTGTACTTTTTATCTTCAAACTTCTCAACTTTAGCAGGAAAGTGTTACTGAAAAAGATGTTACCTACAATATACAAATGACTCTTAAAGTCACTTAGCAATCATGTAAGTAATTACAGTGTTTTCTCTATAATATAAAGCCGTTAGTTCATTTTCAAGTTTATGTTCAGAAAAGAATTTTGGTTTAAAAAAGATTTGTTTCCTGAGTAGAAATGCTACTTTTGCTTTAGGCAGCACCTGTCTATACTCTAAGAGTCAGAGATTCTCCCAATTATCCTCTTATTTTCTATCCTTGCTCCTTTGTTCCCCAATATTTATAGGTTACTCTCCCATTTTTAGTTGAGGCTTCATTGTGTTTTACCAAAAAAGTGGTGAAGAAGATACAGAGTTCTTGTGAATTTTTTTTCTGCACCACCTCCGTTTGCTCTCAAACTCAGAAGACTAGAAAATAACTTGTATTAATATTGTTTCCCATACTTCTTCACTCAAAAATGATGACCTTCAGATGACCCCCTCTCTGCAGGGAATTTACTTGATAGTGACCAAAATGAAAGCTGCAGACTACTGTTCTACCCCAAATCAGCAATAACTTGCCCTGTCTTTTTACTCTAGTAGAACATCTTTGGTGTTTTATTTCTCTTTTCTTTCTTCCTTTTTTCTTTTCTTTTTTTTTTTTTTTTTAAGACTAGGTCTTGCTATTTTTGCCCGCAGGCTCATGTTGCCCAGGGTACCACAGACTCAAGCAATTCCAGCCTCAGCTTCCCAGGTAGCTGGGGTTACAGGCATGTACCATCACCCAGCTATTTTTTGAGACTAGGGCTCACTATGTTGCCCCAGGCAGGTCTTGAACCTGTGGACTCAAGCAATTCCTAGCCTCGGCCTCGCTTCTGTAGGCTGCAGTTAAAGGCATGCCACCATGCCTGGCTAAGGTGTTTTATTTCTTAAGCAGCAATTTTCACTAAAACCATGATTGAGTATAGAATTGATTTGGTCACTAGGGATATGAAACTCACCACAAATAACACCTCCAAGTCATTCAGTGGGAAGGAAAGCAGAATCAAACTTGCATTGTAGGAGGTTATTTCCTGACAGGCTACTTCATTTTCCATCCAGAGATTAGCTGAAGTTGGACCAAGACCAAGTTTCAAGGACCCTGCTTAAGATTATTTAAACCTCTGTTGATTAAGAGATTACTGGTAATATAGACAAATGGAAGATTTTGAGGTAAAATCTGGACATTTTCTCAGGCATAATCATAGATCTGGTATCCTGGATTGGTCTCTATCTAGAAGCAATTAGAAGTAGATAATGGAAATCAAAGGTCTTTGTCTTCCAAGGAATTGAAGTTTTTTGTTTGTATGTTTTGTTTTGGGTTTTGTTTTGTTTTGTTTTGTTTGGAGTTGAAGTTGATTATGATCTTCAAATTATGTAGGCTACTAAACCCTGAAGCCCAAATATGAACCTTAGGTTACCTATAGTTAAAGATTTTTGAGAAATGGTTATTCCAAAAAAAATGTTGATATTTGTAAGATAATTTTTTATTTACTGATAAAATGCCAGAGGACATGTTAGAAGCTACATTTTTGAAGTTCTTTTCTTAGAATTATGACATAGCAAAATGTAGTCTACCCATTTCCTAGCCTGGAATATTAGTGAGTCAAATGGAACTAATTTGAATCTAGTGGTGGTCAGTTTTACCCACTATGTCTGATTCATACAACATACATCAAGCTATATAACTTTTGCAGGAATACAAACCACCTTCAAAACTTAGTGATCTAAAACACCCATTTGTTTTGTTCTACAAGTCTGTGGTTTGGCAGCTATGGATAAGCTAAGTTAGATAATTCCACTGTTCTCAGATGTTCAAGAGATTTAAGTAATTTGTCCAAAGTCCCACTGAAAACTAGGATTCAAACTCAAAATTTGACCCCAAAGTTGTTACCTCTAATCATTCTGCTATACTACCTCCCATTAGCATACCCCATCTCATCTGCCCTTCCAAGTGAGGCAAAATAATCTAAATATTAGTCTGTAGACTGGTGCCAGTCTTATGACTTAATACATATTTCATTCGTCAATAAAAAAAGATGAAAAAAGGAACAATAAGTTTTCATAAAGTTCTGTATTCAGTTTTAATCCTTCTCTCAATATTATTTTAAGTTTTTACAATGTGCTTTATTGGTTTTATAGTTAATGTCATCTAAATAAATAAAATCACATATGAATAGTGCCAGTTCATAACTTGGCCAACCTTAGGACAGAGCAGACTGCATCTCAGCCACAGTAAATGAGTCATTAGGCGCAACTTTATATGAAATGTAACCTTGATGTTATTAGACTTGGGTAACCTTACAACATCAAGGTTACATTTCATACCAATAAAGATCTGAATAAAACAAACAGAATTAGTGACATGATTACTAAATTCACAGCTGTTCTCATTTTAGTTCCCAAGCCCATGGTATGAATACAAGTTCTTAATTTATTTTTCATTTTATTATCCAATTAACATTGACGTCTTATACAGTTAAGACATACAAGTTTTTCGGTCTGAAATAAATGGCAAGTTACAGATGCTCCTAAAGTTTCAGAACCATCCTACTGTGAGAAATTGTCAGTTGATCAAATGCTGAATTTTTAATTGGGTTAAATATTAAGAAAATTAGTTATCCTGCTCATGAATTTGAGCATAAGTACTCTCACATAAATAAACTTGCTATTATCTCCTTATGCCAGTAGAAATGACTTTGTCCTCATGTGTCTCTCTTTTTTTTTTTTTTTTTTTTTTTGAGACTAGGTCTCACTCTTGTTGCCCGGGGTACCACAGACTCAAGCAATCCCCAGCCTCAGCTTCCCAGGTAGCTGGGATTACAGGCGCGTGCCACCACGCCCAGCTATTTTTTTGGAACTAGGTCTCGCTACAGCCCCAGGCAGGACTCAAACCATGATCCCTAGTCCTGGCCACTTCATAAGCTGAAGCTTACAGGCATGAGCCACAGTGCCCTGCTCCTCATGTGTCTTTTTATAGGTAACTATTGCTTAAAAGGCTAGTGCCAAAATAGAATCTATTTTAAAATCATATTTTCTTTTTTGTTGTTTGTTTTTGTGACTAGTTCTCACTATTTTTGCCTATAGAACCGCAGGCTCACATTGCCCGGGGTACCACAGACTCAAACAATCCCCAGCCTCAGCTTCCCAGGTAGCTGGGATTACAGGCACACGCCACTACGCCCAGCTATTTTGGGGGGCCTAGGTCTTGCTATGTGCCCCTGGCGGGACTCGAACTGTGACCCCTGGCCTTGGCCACAACTTCCTTGGCTGCTGCTTACAGGTATACACCATCATGCCTGGCCTAAAATCATATTTTCTGATTTTCAGACTTTCAAACTATTTTCAGTAATGAAACTGTTCAAATTAAGTCTTACCCGAGTAAAAATGAAATGGAATTAAATCCCCATTTGGTCCTATCCACATGTTATTTGGGGGTTCATAAAGCAACTCCTGGAATAAATTCATTTTAGGGTATTAACCAGGACCATTCTGAAGTCCCTCATTTGATGGATGAGGAAATTGAGACCTAAGCAAGGGAAATTCATTGCAAATGTGTAGCTTAGAACCCAGATGACCCAGTAACTACACGTTTATAACCCAAATGAAAGTTGTCAGTTAAGCTGTCTGTTACATAGGTTTTAAATATAGATAGGCCAAAGTCAGTAATTCCAAATGGGTAGAGACCTTTGATGTAATTTTTCTACGTCCAGATATTTGACTTTAACAGTAAACAGAAATACAAGCTAAATTTTTACTGCGATATCCACAGTAAGAGGTCATATATTAGTTTTAAAATTCTAATTCTAGTCAGATCTTACATATTTTTGCACCATGAGGATGTTTTGATTTTTAAAGGGGTACTTTGTAAAGGGTTGGTGGGTTGGTTAGTGGGTGGGTGGGTTGGTTGGAAGAATACCTTATCATATGAGTAAAACTATGCTTAGTGATATTCTTCAGGAGCTTCTTTACTGAATTATAGGATTTAAAGGGAGTGGAGGTGGGGAAGTTTGTTGTTTGTTTGTTTGTTTGTTTGTTTGTTTAAATTCAGATGCAGTATCCCATGCTCTGTTAATAGATTTTGACAAGTTTCCATTTACAGCCACCAGAAAGAGCAAATAAGTATCCTCATAGTTCTAGTACTGACTACTTGCCTATATATTATACTGTCCTACTTAATTGTTCATTTTGTGTGGGAAAGTGTATTGTGCTGAGCTATTGTAAAGGAATCTTTGCTCTGAATTGACTTCCTGTTCATATCAGTCACCCCACCATCTGATACCACTTAGGCTTTGGTTTTCATTATGCAAATACCTGATAGGTCAGACTCCTGGCAAGCACATAGCTTTATAAATTATTTCAAAATTTTAATATTTGTTAAAATCCTTTTTTCAAAATAAAACTTTTCTAATATGGGTCACAGTTTTTAAATTCAATAACAACACTAAAAAAGATTAAGATTAAGACTGCATAGAAAATGAAAGGAAAAAAGTTTACATCTGAACACTTTCAGCAGGGGGAAACCATTACTTTGTCACATCTAGGTAGTCTAAGCTAGCCAAATTGAAATGGGAATTTCCTGCCAGAGCCAGATGTTTGTTCTTTGAGCAAACTGAACATCAAGAGTATATGAGATCTTACTTGGAAGAGCTGTGGCTGCTATGGAGGCTTACTCCTAATCGGTAGTAGGCATTTTATGTGTCTACCCCTGAATAGAAGTTGGGCAGCCTGTCTCAAGCTAACACTGTTTGCTCTTGTTAAATGCAGAAATATGGAAAGCTTGATTTGAAAGGTCAAGGCTCATAGATATTGTAGCAAAAGTGAACACTGCTTTGAAATAACTTGGAAATATAGATAACAATTTTGTATCATTAATGAAAAGAAGGTAAGACACTATGAGTATTCCAGATATCTTGAATGAGGTCATTTTATAAAGTCAGTGAAGGCAGAAGTAAGTCTCTAAATTTGAACAAAAGTAAAGACTCTGAAATCACAGGAAAAAAAAACAGGTATTTACAGCAGCTTCCTGTTTCCAAATACACATGGAAATTGGAAGCAAAAATTTTTATTCAGAAGAGTTGTGTACAAAAAGGAAATGTTTCATCTGTTTGAAACAAGAAACATATTTAAAGGGGAAAAGAGACTTTCCACATGATCTCAATGTTTTTGTCATCTTCTGTACGGGAAAATATTGACATTTACCAGACTGTTTGCTCCTGCTTTCTGATCTCCTGCAGTTTATTTTTATAACAACCTTATCGATGGGCCTCTTACCCGGCTCTCTAGGTTTAACTGAGTTGAGTCGATTTGTTACCACAGCTTCAAGTAGCTGTTACAGAACAAGCAAGACATCCTAATAAAGCTGTAAACGTGTTTACTCAAACAGAGTATTGATTTTACTTGGAGAGGGAGAAGCCAGTGCTTAGCACAGTGTCAGGGTGGATGAATTTCACTGCAGTTTTTCATTGTCATCTGTCATGGTTGTGAAACACTAAGTAAAGCCATCAGACGATAATTAGAAGCACCAGAAATTTAGCCCCTAAAATCAGTTAACCACTTGGGAGTTTTGTACCTTAATTAGCTTTTATTAAAAATTTCCTCCAGTAATATTAGTCAAGCATTTTTAATGGTGCTTTCAGGTAAAACAGGATTTCAAGGTAGTGACTTCTTAAGTATATGGATTTAATGGGTTGGGGTTTTTCAGTTTGTCTCACTGTAGTAATTAAGCTAACACTAGAACACAATGTAAAAGAGATGTACTCTTATCATCAGAAGCACATGGCTTTTCTGAAAAATCAATTTTAAGGAAGTAGTAAAGCAGTAATAAAATATTTAAAACAGATTTGTAGAAAAATGTTTGGTTTGCATGTTTATTAAACCTAAGTAATTTGTAGCACAATATGACTTAAAATTGTCAATGCCATCCTTGTTTCAAAATAACTTTATTAAAGAAGAAATATAAAATATTCTAGCTTGTTGTAAATCATTGTCATCTTAAAGATAAAAATTCATGTATATCTGTGCAAAAGTCAAGGATCAGACTTAGCAGTTATTTACTTTCTATAAAAATTGTGTTAGCTATTGAACTTGATACAAGGTATTTATATAAAAACTCTACCTGCCCTCTTCCTAGGGAAAAAAACCACAGTTAAAAGAAATCACTCACCTAGAATGATGAACACACCTGAAAATCGATTAAAATAAGTTTGACCATTATATATTAAATTAGTCTTCCCATATCTATAATCATCCATTCAATTATTTGCCGTCAACTTCTCATGTCTTTTTGCACTACTGCCCCATCCTACCTAAATGACTAATTAAATATGACAATATTTAAAAATTACCAATTTTAAAGCTTTGGAGTAACATGCTCTTTCAAAAGAGACAGTGAAATATGTTGGGAGGTTTATTTATTTTTGAAATATTATGTAGTTATAAATCATATGGGAACGGTGGCGCATGCCTGTAAGCGGCAGCCTAGAAAACTGCAGCAAGGACCAGGGATCGCAGTTTGAGTTCCGCTCGGAGCAACGTAGCGAGTCCTAGTTCCAAAAAATATAGCTGGGCGTGGTGGCGCACACCTACAATCCCAGCTACCTGGGAAGCTGAGGCTGGGGATTGCTTGAGTCTGTGGTAGTACCCCAGGCAACATGAACCTGCAGTTCCACAGGCAAAAAAAATAGTGAGACCTAGTCTCAAAAAAAAAAGTACTTATAAATCATATTCTATCCTGAGTTCAGTTTTTAAGCCATGAAATAGCAAGCTATAAGATTTTGTTACATAAAAGGACACCAGCACAGCTTTCTTTTAATTTTTCAGAAAGTAGAAGAGGAAATTGTTTTGTCACAGTTGATTTTACACCCTCATTCTGCATTAAAGTATTCTAGCACACTCAAAGGGAGGGGGTGGGAAAGAGTGGATTATAATAGAGCAACCTATTTTTTATATGTGTGCTTCAAAATCTCCACAATACAGTAATTTTTTTTGTTGTTTTGTTTTCTGAAGACTCACAACTATGTGAGGAAGTTTATTGGCATGGAAGGGAAGAACTCCAAAATACACGGCAGACATACTTTAGGTTTATGAAACTATTTCATCAAACTTCATTGGTCAAAAGAAACAGAAACCCATTTCATGTAGCTCAGGATAAGGAACGGCTTTTTTAGTATAATGATTAAGACAATGATCAAAAGACAACTTTGAATCCTGATAACTGCCATTAATTAGTTGTAGGAGTATATATAAGTTGTTTAACAGCATCTCCAACCCTCAGTTTTCTTACATATAAATATGAGGATAATGAGTACCTATCTTATTTGGGTTAATTGTGAAAATTTAATGAAATACTTAAAAAATACAGCACCTGACTCATAGTAAGAAATCATTAAGGGTTTCCTATTATAAGAGAGAGCTCAAAAAAAGAGCTAACATTTTTTAAAGAGATAGAACAAAAATTACTGAAATTCATATGAAATAACAAAAGACCCTGAATATCCAAAAGCCTCCTGACCAGAAAAAAAGAGAATGGAGGTATTACAATCCCAAACTTTAAACTATACTACAAAGCCATAATAATTAAAACAGCATGGTATTGGTACAAAAACAGACAGTCAGATCAATGGAACAGAATTGAGTGCCCTAAAATAAAACCACACATCTATAGTCAACTAATCTTCG